>PVKC010000842.1:0-40874 GCA_004027635.1 Crocidura indochinensis | reverse complement strand
TTTTTCCCTTTCTTCTCTTAAATTGATATTGATATTTATAGCCTCTAGAAGGACTCCTCTCATTTTTTGCTTGTTTTATTTTTGCCCCGTTTTTTTTCTTCTTTCCTTCAAACAGAGCCACGTAAATTGAACCATCTTGTTCTGCCTCATAAAGTACCACGATCAAACAGTCGTATGAACATTAAGTATAAATAAAAAAATGATCAGACTTAAAAACCAAATCCAAAACCAATGACAGCAGAATCGTTATCCAATCTACAACAAGCTAGACACAGAGGCGACCACATATACTAACAGGTTAGAGGGTAAAGGAGGGGGATATCGGATGCATGCTGGGAACAGGGGTGGAGGGAAGACAACATTGGTGGTGGGAAAGCCCCTGATACAATGTCTCCATGTACCTAAAATATTGCTATGAAAAATTTGTAATATATTTTGGTCAAAATAAAACGTTTTAGATAAGTTTTAAGTTTTTATTTCTTTTTTGGTTTTGGGGTCACATCCGCCAGCCCTCAGGAGTTACTCCTGGCTCTGTAATCAGAAATAGCTCCTGGAAGTTTTAAGATAAGTTTAAATAAAACTTTTTAAGGCCAGAGAGATAGCAAGAGGCATTTGACTTGCAAGCAGCTGACCCAGGACCTAAGGTGGTTGGTTCGAATCCCGGGGTCCCACACGGTCTCTCGTGCCTGCCAAGGAGATATTTCTGAGCAGATAGCCAGGAGTAACCCCTGAACACTGCCAGGTGTGACCCCCAAACTAAAAATAAATAAATAAAATAAAACTTTTAGAACAAGCAAACAAACAAAAATGTTAAGGAGATAATGCTATGAAAAATATACACACAAAGTCATACTTTTGCTGGACAATACTCCAGTCAACGGCTCTGTACAAATTTCCTTAGTTTCCTTAAATCTCCTTAGTTCATCTGATTTAAAATAGGGATTTTTCTTTGTTCCCTTGTCTGTGCTTAAACACTCCCCACTCTGGTGTTAAGGTCACATGAGAGCACAGATGCCTGTCCTTGACAAGCCTCTTTGGATCTGTAGATAGATGGTTGTCTCAGTAAACTGGATGGGAATGCCAAGCAAACGTGGCATTAAAGTACAGATGGAAAAAGCACTTGTGTTCTCATTTAATAATTCAAAGAGGGAACCACTCCATTTGAGTTGAAATTGTACAAGAAGGCATGGTGACCTCTGCTCTACATTGGGGGAAAAATGAGCAATTTACTTGCATGTGGTTCATGATAGAATAGCCTTGGGGGGGAAATGACTTCAGTAGTGAATTTATGTAGGGTTGTAAGATGAATTATACTATCAGCAAATGAGGTCAGAGGAGCAAAAAGGATTGAAGTTAAAGTAGTGACTTGTATGAGGCAGGTTGCCTTAACTATAAGTGAACCTTGCAAAAGCTGATGACGGCTGATGTATTTTAAATTCTGGGATAACAATGTATCATATGTCTTGAAACCCCCAGAGCTATACCTAACATTTTATTTTGTACTTATTTTATTTTCTTATATAACAGTTTTTAAGTTTAACAACAAATAAAAATAGCATAAGTAGCTATTCAGAAGTGGAACACCTGGAACCATTTTAGTATTTCTCTATTGGTCTGTTTTGTCCATTTTAGATTCAAATGCCTCAACACAGGCAGGGATTTTCAGTGACTCTTTGGTAAGTCAGGGAGATAAGAAGTAATGGTGAAAGCTGCTGTGACTCAAAACATACAAGTCTTCAAAGAAAGGTGGGGGAGGGGGGAGTATTTCTCAGCTACCGATAATGGAAGAGATCTCTTGAATATTTTAAGTAATAGGCTAGAAATCTAAAATCTTGAGTGAATATTACTTCACTTGATTGAATTAATAATGATTAAATATATCAGAAATATCCAAGACCAAATAAATATTTCCTTTGGTTGATAGGTAGCCATCAGAAGGTGACCCCTGGACAAAATGAAATATCTATGCATCTGTTCTGAAAATAACTGTTTCCCCATGATTTTGTTCACTTAAGACCAGACCATCCTTTCAATACAGTGGGCAATATGTTTTTTTTTCATTAGAGGGAGTAAAAGGGAGGCCTAGTCTATACTAAAAATGTATGTGATGACTTTCTAGTTTAATCTGGAAATGAAGCCCTGATTTTGCCTCTTAACAGAGATTCATTAAGTTGAACAAACCTGAATTTCCTTATATAAACCCATATAACAGTATTAGTGAGTGGATGATAAATAAAATAAATTTATAGGGGCCCGGGAGATAGCATGGAGGTAAGGCGTTTGCCTTTCATGCAAAAGGTCATCGGTTTGAATCCCGGTGCCCCATATGGTTCCCCGAGCCTGCCAGGACCGATTTCTGAGCATGGAGCCAGGAGTAACCCCTGAGCACTGCCGGGTGTTACCCCCCCAAAAAAATAAATTTATATATGTTATATACTTAGCATAATTCTAACCACCTAGTTAGAACTCAGTTCATATGATTTAATTTTTATTGTTCCTACTGAAATTTATTTTAATGCTTTTAAAGTTATCTCCTCAACTGATGCTTTCCTACTTCCACCTTTTTTGCATGGTCCAACCTTTCATCATTTAAAATTGCTTAATCTCATATTAGTAGTGCACCAATACTATAGTTCAAAAGCATTTGCTATCTCAAGTTCTGTTTCTCAGAACTCCTCTGTTATAAAGTTTACTCACTTTTTAATTATTTTGAATGAAATGGTGCACTAATCAAATTAAGAGGAATAAAATAATAGATTTTTAAAATTCTTGTTATCATTGGGGAAGTTAACATTAATTTGGTTCAAATTTGTTATTCATAAATAATATGTCTGGCACATGTCTAGTCCCTGCATATGGTACTTTCATACACAAGTCACCTACATCTCTCCTCTTGAGATGTCTACTTTTATGCTTTCATACTTTCATATTAGGATGTGGACTGGTGCTTTCTCAAGTACATTACTCTCTTTCTCTTTCTTTCCCACTTCTCCCTCAGAATCTCTAAATAATGCCTTTTTATACTTAAGAAACAAACAAAAAGTATCGCGTACTATGATCTTTTTCTATGTCAGAGAGTCACTTTTGATTTGCTTAAATTTTCCCCAAAATGGGTCACTCTCTATAAACCAATAGGCCTGTTTATTGCTTAATCATCTTTGATCACTTTCAATCTCTCAATGACCTTAATTTTTTCCCTTTTCATCAGGCAATATATAAAGTAGATAAAGGAGAACATACAGAGGGCAATAAATATAGATATCTGTAAATGTCTTTTTTGTTTTGTTTTGGGGTCACACCTGATTGCGCTCAGGGGTAACTCCTGGCTATGTACTAAGAAGTCACTCCTGGCAGGCTCAGGAGACATCTGGATGTCAGCATTTGAAACGGGGTCTGTCCTGTGTTGGCATAGTTCAAAGCAAAAGCGTTACCACTGTGCTATTGTTCCGGCATCTGTAAATGTCTTTAAAACAGGTCTTTATAAAAAGTCAAGATAAACTTCAGTTTGAGTTCCTGAAAAATTCCATTCCTAACTATGCAGGGCAATTCAAAGTATTTAATACATTTATATGTGAATTTAAAATATTTAAGGATTAAAAAACCCTTCTTACAAATATATATAGTATGGTAACTACCAAGAGTTTTCTTTTTTCATTTTTGTTTGCTTTTTGTGTGTTTGTTTTTGGTTTTTTTGGACCACACCCAGTGACACTCAGGAATTACTCCTGGCTGTGTGCTCAGAAATAGCTCCTGGTTTGGGGGACCATATAAGAGACTAGTGAATCAAACTGCAGTCCTCCTAGGTTAGTGCTTGCAAGACAAACACCCTACCACTTTTGCTACCCCTCCAGCCCCACCAAGAATTTTCTTAACTACATCATTATTCATGTATTTATTAAGATTTACAACATATACTATTGATATATAAAGTTTGTTATTTAAATTTGTATGAAATACAAGTTATATATTTATTGTATATACACTTTATATTGTTTAACTTATAATGTATAATGCAAGGTGAAATGCTCTCAAAAATATAGAATGCAAAGCTTATCAATATAAGCTTATGCAAAACTTATCAATAGTTGGGGTTTATCTTTTGTTAATTTTGTAAGCCATATAAAAATAGTTTTGAAAAAATCATTATGAGTGTGGATGTATTGACATACATTTGAGTATGAACTTATAAATTGTGCTTACTCAACATTTGCTGAACACGTTTTCTGTATCTAGTGCTATTTTTACTTCTGTGAATAAAACTATGAATAGATTCTACATTTACCAGTCACTGTGAAGTTGAAATGGAATTTATCTGACATTACTATTACTTAAATATCTGTAGAGGATTTAATATATATTTTGTATTAGAAAATTCTTTTTGTCATGTACATTTTTGTGATATTTATTTTTATTTCCCTTTTCTTTCATTTCCCAATATTCCAAAAACGATTTATGCTCTAATTTCCTAACAATTTTCACAGAAACTTGATGAGTGTTCCCTCAGTGAAAAGTGGCTGACATAATTCAAAAAGGGCATGTTTCAACACACATTTGAGCTCACACCATTCTGTCTGCCATAAATGGTTATATTAGTCTACAATATCATAAATAAGTGTGGTGAAATCTTTTCAGCTTTTTACATCTATATTGGTACTAGTCCATGGACCAGCCAGCAATTGAGAACCACAAGTTTTAAGTGTTGGTTTGAAATAAAAAATATTTAGAAATACTGATGTTTAAGTGTACTTAACATGCAATTAAGATAATCTGGGTTTTATTCCCTTTATTTATTCAGTATAAATAATAATATTTACTATGAAAGTCATTTTAAGGTAGAGTATCAGTGGTGCTTGGCATGGACTACAAACTCATATGTGAGGGTTATTGCTTTCAAGTTTTTTATTTGGGTGATGTGATTTAAGAGCCTTTAGGAAGATACTGGACAATCTCCTTGGACTTGCTATCGACACTGCTATAATATGTAGCATTTAAGCATAGCTACTATTTCTGTGTTGAAATGTCAACACTGAGAGTTTGGATATTATTGTTTTGTTAGAGTATCTTAAAAATTTTTGAAAGACTCAAGCCTCTCTTTTAGTAAAAATAGTTTTCAAATTCAAGCAATAGATTTATGTATTCACTCATTTTGCCAAAATTAGCAATAATGATGATACTTGATTTCATTTAAGAGATGCCCAGAATGCTTGTGGATATGATGATCAGTCCCTGAAATCGTAGGCCCAGTGATACAGACCTGATGGTCTGTTTGATGCTTACATGTTGAAACAATGTTGCTCTAGCCTGACACTGCATATGGGGTCATCTATGTATATCTACAGGTGTGATTCTTTATGTTGGGGGGGGGCATATTGTGCTAGGAATTAAAGTCTGATTTCAAGTATGCAAGGTATATGCTCAAACGTCATCTCCCAGCTCTATTTGTCCTGCTAGGTGCTGTATCCCATACATATATTTTATAAAGATATACAGATCAAACCAAGTATTATACATATAAATAATACACTACCTTGAGCCACTACCACTCAGCTTAACGTAAAATATTTTAATATGCACATTTCTGTTTTACTATCATCTTCCTGGTTTCATTGGTTGCTTAGAAAGAATGGAAAAGTCTAGAGTCACTAGCTGGATGTGTGAAAACTTTCTATATAATATTTCTGTATTTCTAGACTTATTTTTCTTATCTTAAAATAAAGAACTTATTATTTTTATCATTTTTGAACCAGACTCAGTGGCACTCAGGGATTTTTCCTGACTCTGCACTCAGAAATCACTCCTGGCAGTGTTCGAAGGACCCTATATGTTGCCAGGATTGAACCTTGGTTGGCTGTTTACAAGGCAAACACCCTCCCTGTTGTGCTATCACTCTGACCCCAAGAACTTACTATTTTTCTAAGTTACTTGTTCTGACATTTTAGAAGAAAATTTATCTTGCATTTGCTCATTCATTCATTCAATGAATGAGCATTGATTTCATCCTATGCATGACAGTAATTACTGAATATTGTATAAGGACATTGCTATAAAATGATATGATATATTTTTGTTTCAAGCCAACAATATTGTAGGGGAGACACAAATAGACAATTATACTTTGGTAATCCAATTTTATCAATATAGATTGTACAATTTCCCTAAGAAAATATCATAGTGAATATGGTAAAAAATGAGGCCGGTGAGAATCACTGACAATAATTTAACTAAGAAAATGAGATATTTGTTCAATTATTAATTCATGCTTCCCTGTCCTATTTATTTATTTATTTGTTTATTTATTTATTGCTTTTTGGGCCACACCTGGCAACACTCAGAGCTTACTCCTGGCTATGTGCTCAGAAATTGCTCCTGGCATGGGGGACCATATGGGATGTCGTGGAATCAAACCACAATCTATACTAGGATAGCGCATGCAAGGCAAATGCCCTACTGCTTGTGCCACTGCTCTGGCCCCAGAAGTTCACAGGATAATGCAGAAAATAGAGATGAGGTAAAACGATTCAAATTCTTTATATATTCTATAATAAAACGATGAACAATGTCCTCTACATATAAAGAAGCAACTATTTGGTCCCAAACTACTATTCCTTTGAAATGTGGAACTGTATGTTTTCAATAAATTGTGGGGAAATTACTTTTGATTAAAGTCTATTAATTTTTGTAAAGCAATAGAGTTTTCATTGAAACTTATTTAAAAATGTGAGGGGAGATTAAAAGAGATTCACATGTTTAAGAGAGAACACAGGCTTCTTCAGGGTGGAAATAGACAGGCAAAGAAAGAGACAAGCAAGCTAGTTATGTGTTAAAGGGAGAACATGGACTTGAAGAGTAAGACACTAAGAGTACAGTTGCAAAGCAAAGAGAGGAACTACTTTAATTTGTGAGACGTGGGGCATGTGTTAGTAATAGGTAGGGTGCTTGCCTTCATCTGGCCAAACCAGATTCATTCCTGGGTATTTCATATGGTCCCCAAAACTTTTAGTCAGGAGTAACCCCTGAGCATAGAACTAGGTGTGAGCCTGAACATAAGTACATGTAGCTCTAAAACAAACAAAAATTGTGAGATGATTGCTCTTGAGTATTTGTTATATAGTAGGCACACACATACACACAGATAAAACTATACATTGTGACAGGCATAACTCAATGATATACAAGTTATGCCTTGTAATTTCTTGGGCTAGGAGAGGAACAAATATAAAATACAATTTCAGCTTGTAAGAGTTGGAAATCCAGGGACCAGATTTGTTGCCCTCATTTTCCCACTTACTAGTTATGACAAGGAAAATCCCTTAGCCTCTTGACCCTCATTTCTCTGCTTTTCAAATAGAATATAATGAAAGAGCAGTATAAGAGAGAAGATTCAAATAAAATAAGCATTGTGAAAGTGTTCTGTGGGCTGTTAATGGCTTTCCACATTTTAGTGATTATCATGAATTTAAAAGAGGAATTAGTTGTGGTTAACCCAAGATGAGAGAGGATAATAATTTCCATGCACTGAGACTCAGTCATTCTCTGATTTTCAGGGTCATGTATAGAACTGGTAACACCCCAATCTTTTCCTTTTCAGTAGTCTTCACTTTTTTTTCACCTGTTAATAAACTTCTTCACTTGACCTTACTCTTATGGTAGGCACAGTCAAAATTAAATGTAGCTTTATACTCTATTTACTTTAGATTAACTCTTGATACTATCAGTAAAAATATTATTTTAATATATATTTAATAAAATAAAATATTATAAAAAGTTACACCTTTTCCTCAGCTCCAAAATTTAATAATTATTAAATCCTAGATAGTTCTCAAGTCATTCTTAGGTTATTATTCAAAATTACTTCAGACAAGATTTCCTTGATTTAAAGCTGTATTTTATCAGGGTCAGAGAGACATTACAGTATGTAGTGCACCTGCCTTGAACAAGGATGACCCAGGCTCAATCTCTGGTGTCCCATTCAATACCCCTAGCCCACCAGAAGTGATTCCAGAGTGAAAAGCCAAGAATTTCCTCTAAGAATCACCAGGTATGATTCAAAACCCAAAACAAACAACAAAAGCAAAACAAAACAAAAAAATCTTCATTCTATTAATGTCATCCAATTAATCTGCTTTTTTGTTTTGTTTTGTTTTTGTTTGTTTATTTTTGTTTTTGTTTTGGGGCCACACCCAGTGACGCTCAGGGGTTACTCCTGGCTATGTGCTCAGAAGTCGCTCCTGGCTTGGGGGACCATATGGGAAACCAGGGAATCGAACCGTGGTCCGTCCTAAACTAGCGCAGGCAAGGTAGGCACCTTACCTCCAGCGCCACCGCCCAGCCCCTTAATCTGCTACTTGAGGAAATTTTTTTACAGATAACTTGATAACTTCATTCTTATTCTTAGAAGGAATTAGTGATTACTCATAACCCATGTAGTAACTTAAGCCTTAAATAGAACCACTGTAAATTTTTTTTGGACACTGCCAATACCCAAGTTCAGTTTGCCAAGTTGCTTATAACAAATTATTTAATTTAATTTTTTATGACTACATGCTCTTTCATTGTCCTAGAAATATTTGTCTCTTCTTTGCTTGCTGACCATTGTCATTTAAATCAAGGTTCAACAAATAACAGGGAGTGCAGTTAGCAGAGAAGGGACCGATCTGAAATGATAGTCAGAAATGATCATTCTTGACAAGAACTGGATGCCTAAAGGAGAGAAATTGATAGGCGTGATACTTACTCAATAACAATATTGCAAAGCACAGTGTCTAAATTGAAAAAAATAAAAGAGAGAAATGATAAATGTCTCCTATAGAGACAGGTAGGAGAGAAAGAAGGGGGGAGAGCAGGGGAGAAACTGGAGACATTGGTGGCAGGAAATATGCATTGGTGAATTGTGTTGTAAACTACATGACTGAAACTAAATGAGAAAAATTTTAACTGTGAAAAAAAATAACAACTGTATTATGAACAACCACATAAATCAATGTTTAATTTTAAAAATTAAAATAAATGAATAAAAGCAAGGTTTAACAAAATATATGACATCTAAGAAGAAAATAATTTTCTCTTATATACTTTATGATAGACAATGTGAAATATATACTTCTAATATATTCATTGTCATGTTCACTGCACTAGTGTATATATGCATATAAAAGCTCTTGTTCCTCTCCATGCCTTAACATTGAGTGAAAAAATATATACAAAAATATTCCAGCAATATTTGAACTGACTTGTAGTTTTACTGGATCCTAAGATGCCATGTTCTTAGGATGGCTACAAATCTAAGTTTATATATATTTAGCCTTATGTGGTTTTTTTTTTTATAAAAATAGCTAGATTTTTCTACCTAATACAGGATGGATCAAGGAGATAGAGGGTTAAAGAGGAGGGAAAATAGGAAGAAACAACTATACATCCATCTTGAAAATTGGTAAAAATAGAAATACATATGAATCTAGAATAGCAATAGTAAAGCTCAGAAAGAAGAAATGGTGTACTGTTCATTTCATTACAAAATCAACTAAAAAGATGCACACTTATCTAGATCTAGTTTTAATTTTCTTCTAATGACATAATATTAATTTTTATTTATTTCACCATGTAACAAGTGAGCTTTTAAGCAGTCTTCTTGATAATATTATTTTTTTTGTTTTTTTGTTTTTTGTTTTTTGGGCCACACCCGGTGACGCTCAGGGGTTACTCCTGGCTATTCATAGAGAAGTCGCTCCTGGCAGGCACGGGAGACCATATGGGGAACCAGGGGATCGAACAGCGGTCCGTCCTAGGTTAGAGCAGGCACCTTACCTCCAGTACCACCGCCTGGCCCCTTGATAATATTATTAAACCTTATTTTCAGAGTTGGAAGTTGTCTTATTCATTTAGTCACTGTTAATAACACCACTGGATTAAGTTAGATCTACAAAAATTATATTATGTTCTGTAACATTTGGAAATGTCTATGTTATTATTTTGGAGAAACACTTGTCAGGGCTTACTCCTGGCTCTATACCTGACTCCTGGAGGCGCTCAGGGAGTTTAAGTAGGATTGTCCACATGGAAGCTTAGCACCTTAATCTCTTCTATTTTTCAGCCCCCCCCCAAAGTTAATGATTTTAAAGCATAATTTATAATTTAATAATCTAATTAAAATAAGTTTTATTCTCTATGTTTTTGGGGGGCTCTCAAATATTGTTCATAAGATCGGGGGATCTCTCCCAGTGATAATTGGCCAGCTACACTGAATGATTTAATGCTCAATTCACCGATGCAGAGCATTGATAGCTAATCAGAAGTTGGATTCAGCAGGACAATACCAATTATACATGTTGGTGCTTGTGTGTTATACAGTGCCAGAGACTGAACTCTTGTTATGGGGCATGTAATACATTTTTCCATAACTACTAAGCTATTTCTTGTCACAAAGATTGTTTTCTTTATGGTCATATAATTGCTATAATTGCTGTTGTTCATATTTTTATCTTATTAGATTTTGAACTGATGTTTTAACATTCTCATCAGTCTTACATTCTTTTCATCACTAGTGTCCAAGAGTTCTGGAAGTTTGTAATTAGTATACCTCTCAAAGGATCACACTAGTTTCAACCACAACTTTGATTTTTCCACCTCTACATACAATTTTTATATACTTACTTAACTTATGATTAGATTATAAAAATTAGTTCACAGAATTAGCCTATTGTATCTACTAAGAACAAAAACCAAATTTGGTTGTTATTTACCTGCTTATATGCTTATTGAGGAAGATGATCCTTTGTTAGCTTTTATCTTGGCTCCTGGTGCCAAGAAATGTAGATGCTGTTATAAAAAGCAAGACTTGTTATGGCACTTAAAGCACATGGTTAGATACTAATGGCCCTGATAAGTTCAAACAGGCAAAAGACATTTGTTGAAAGAAAGAATCATTGACCGTGACAGCAGAAATATAAAAGTTACCCGGATAACTTATGCTAAAGCTAATTGTCATTCTATCATGCATACATTTGTTTTAATTTTGTCACTTTTGTAGACAGATACAATTACACTGGCCAGTTAATTACTTGTATTTCAAAGATAATGGATATATTTCGTGCTTTAGAATGAGTGCAATAAGTTGTTGCCAGAAAATTGCTGGCATTATTCTTAATTTGGTTTCTTGGCTTAACAACAACATTAGGAGGTACTGAAGTTAGATATTAAGAACATGCTCCCTGGCCATACAAGAAAAATCTCTATTATTGCTATTATTAAAAAGTTTTGAGAAATTTTAGCTGCCTGAGATACATTCTCCTGTCTGGACTGTGCTAATTCCACACATCTTTTCTGACATTTGTTATTCTGGAAATATCTTCAAATTCATGTCTATTCACATAATACTTATTCAGTGCTCACTAAGTTTAGCAATTAGTGATTTTTCAACAGAAAATAATCGGTTGAAAAAATATACCTCTGCCATCAAATAGTTCATGCTCCTTTGGTGGAAAATAGACATAAGCAGAATTACATATATTTATATGTATGTATATATATATATGAAGTTTTCAAAGCAATAACATATACAAAATGAGGGTTTTAAAAAGAGAATAAAAGTATATTCACTAAAATATATCAAGGCCAGAGAATATAATTCACTTTAGGATTACATGGAGCTGTGAGAGGTGTGATTTGGAGGACATTCAGACAGATAAGATGGTGGTCTTTGTTTGATTGCAGTTGCACTGTGAGTATGCCTCACATCTTTTCTTTTAATGAGGCCTGTTACAAAGAGCATTATATAAATTTCAGATTGAACCTAAAATCTCAGGAGTAGTCTACCAAAGACCAAGCATGATAGAAGTTGAAGGGTTGGGCTATTTTTCTCTGGTGCAGAATTAGTTTGAAGGGTACTTTAAACTGGAAAACCCCCAACTGTTTCACAACTCATTTCAGAAATTAGCAATTTCTAAAAGTTCTTCCTTCCTCGTTCTTGTCTTCATATATATCTAACTCCTACCACAGCACATTATCTCTCCCATATTTTTTAGGTAGTTTCTACAAAAATCTTTAGACTTATTGTTGGGGATGGGGCGGTGGCGCAAGCAGTAATGTGTTTGCCTTGCATGTGCTGACCTAAGATGAACTGTAGTTCAATCCCCCAGCTTCCATATGGCCCCCCAGACCAGGAGTGATTTCTGAGTACATAGCAAGGAGCATGACCGGGTGTAGCTCAAAAACCAAAAAAAAAAAAAATTCTTTAGACTTATTGTGATCTCTTGTCTAGTTCTTGGAGGAATAAAAATTACTGAGCCAAGTATTTGATTTTGAACTAAGGAAAATGGCAAATTTCTGTTAAAGTGACATATTCATGATTGTAGTGTGAAGCCTAGTTTAGGATGAGTGACAGTTGAAATTGCAAGATATTTTAGATGTGAGAATTTTGAATAGAACAACAACAGAAGGAAGAGGCAGGAAGGATCAAGGACATAAATTGAAGGTAGCGATCAAGGGCTGAATGACCCACTGTCAACTGAAATAGAAGAGAATAGTGAGCGATTGGAGTATCTATATTGCTAAGCAGAATCATATATCTAATCTTGAGAAATTCTATGGAAGTGGTTTGATAATGAATAATCCTTACCTGAAAAAAAGTTAATTTTTTATGTTATTTCTGCTGTAAGTCTTCATCTGGATTGACAGTTAACAAGGTAAGTATTGAAAATTTCCCACAGAGGATTCATTTGTAGCTGAAGAAACAGCCCTCTATTGGGTAAATAACACTACAAAACTAAAAGATAGGGAACTACTTTAGGAAGAAGTGAAGCCTCAGTCTCTCTGGGCAAGTCTTTTCTTTTTTTAGTAATAATTTTTATTTTGACAAAATTGGATTATAAATCTTTCACAGTAGTATTTTTACGTACATAGTGACATTGAATCAGGGGCATTCCCACCACCAATTTGTCCTCCCTCCACCCCTGTTCCCAGCATGCATCCCATATCACCCCTCCTTTGCTTCCCCGGGGTGCTAGTATAAGTGGTTTCTTTTGAATCTAGCTTGTTCTAGATTGAGTATCTATTGTTGTAGTTGGCTTTGGATTTGATGTTTAAGTCTGATAATTTTTTATTTCTACTCAAAGTTCACATTACTGTTTGGTCTTGGTGCCCTTAGGCTACTTACTGCATGATTGTAAGTAACTTTTATTTTCGTAGGACTGCTATTCTAAAATACCCTAAAGAGTTTAAAATTAAATTTGAAGTCTTCCAGTTCTAGGTACTAGAAGACTAAAGACAAGATATAGTCATAGTCACATTTTTTTCTTTGAGGAAACCAAAGAACTTGTTCTATTTTTCTACATTGGCTTTGGCTACCAATGGCAATCCTTAGGATTCCTTGGTTTGTTAATACCTAAACTCTATGTGTCTCAAGTTCACTGACCCTCAGTTTTACTCTTTCTCTCTCTTCCCATCTGTTATTGTAAATCAATCATACTGAATAAGTGGTTAACGGTATGATCTCAATTTGTCAGTTAAGAACAGTAGTAGAGAACCAGTTTTTAAATAAAGTCATGAGTTAAAGTTCAAGAGGACATAAATTTTGCTGGAAACTATTCAACCCAGTTCTGAAAATCCATGTAGCCATTTACTAAAATGTTATTGATCACTAGCATTTATCATATCATACTAAAAATTGTCTTTTTCAAAAACCTAAATTTATTATCCGAGTCTAGGTACAACTTATTTCTTTTTGTTTGTTTTTTGCTTTTAGGCCACACCAAGCAGTGCACATGGGTTGCTACTGATTCTGCACCCAGAAGTCACTACTGGCAGTCTCAGGGGACCATATGGATGCCAGAGATTGAACCAGGGTTAGCTGTGTGCAAGGCAAAAATTCTAATCTCTGTGCTATTGTTCCAGTCCCAAGCTACAACTTATTTCTATACTATCAGTGCCAATTTATATGTCTTTGTGAATTACTTGAGAAGTCACAAACATTTCTGTACAAGGAAATTTTTGTAGTCTCAAGAAAGTCAGCTATGGACATCAGCTCACATGCTATAGTACATCTTTCCATTGCTCTATGATATCACTTAAGATTTTCATTACTTTTGTTGTTGTTATTGATGTTGTTTGCTTTATGAGTGTTTCTATTTCTTTTTTTTTAAATATGGAATGTTTCACAAATTTGTATGTCATCCTTGCACAGGGGCCATGTTGATCTTCTCTGTATTGTTCCAATTTTAGTATATGTGCTGCCGAAGAGAGCATGTTATATTTCTTAAATTAGTTTTTTTTATTTTTTAATATCTAAAGAACCATAGTTACAAACATTTTAGTTGCATTTTAGTCATAAAATATTACACACACACACACACACACACACACACACACACACACACACACACACACACACACACACCTTCACCAGTGCAATCTTCCCAGCACCATGGCAAATATACTCAATGAAGAAAAACTGAAACCCTTTTCATTAAAATTTGGTACAAGACAAGACTTACCCTCTTGCCACTCTTAGTCAATATAGTACTAGAAATGCTTCTTATAGCCATTAGGCAAGAGAAAGATATCAGGAATATTCTGACAAGAAAGAAAGAATTCAAATTTTCACTTTCTATAGAAGACATGATACTATATTTTAGAAACCACAAAAAACTCTATCCAAAAGCTTCTAGAAACAATAAATTCATAAACAAAGTGTGGGCTTCAATGTCAACATGCAAAATTAATGGAATTATTATAAACAAATAATAATAGAGAAGAAACAGACCTTAAAAATAATTGCAGGGGCCAGAGTGGTAGTGTAACTGTAGGGTGCTTGCCTTGCACGCACTGACCCAGGATGGACCTGGGTTCAATTCTCAGAGTACCATATGGTCCCCCAAGCCAGGAGTGATTCTGAGCACATAGGCAGGAGTAACCCCTGAGCATCACCAGGTGTGGCCCAAAAACCAAAAACCAAACACACACACACACACACACACACACACACACACACACACACAAACACATATATCACCTTTTAAATAGCCTCAACCAAGGCCCAGAAGTGTGAGAATATTAGGCTAACCATTTGATTTCCTTGATGAAAACTTAACATTTATTTTCTTTCCTATTGGTTAGAAAACATTATTTTACTTTGATCAAGTATTGTTATTGCTATGAAATAAACATACTGTACTTTGGCTTTTTCTCCAATAAACCTGAATATCAAGTTTACTGTCTTATGAACTTGAAAATTTGTATTTGAAATTCATAATTAAAATAAAAGTCTTTTGTTTTTAGCAGTATCAGTCCTCAAGGGAGATGTTGGTCTGGTAACCTTCCCACCTGATTTCTGCCACCTTATTTCCTTGATTTATTTTGAGCCAGTTGAATCATGCAGTCATGAGTATCCAAGAAAATCTGCTTTAGTGATTATAAGTGATCAGAGGTCAGCATTTGAGGGAAAGCTTTAGGTTTTCTTAACAAAGAGAAATATGATGATTACTTCCTTTCCACTTTCTTCAGCCATTTATGTATTAAATATGAATGGGATGCTAAATGTTCAATCATCCTAAAAATGTGCAAGGACAGCTAAGGTGTTATCTAAATGAACTGATGTTAGCAGTATTTATCTTCAACTTTTTATCTTAAAAGATCAATCTCTGGGGCTGTAGTGATAGCACAGCTGTAGGGTGTTTGCCTAGCATGTGGCCTACCTGGGACGGACCTGGGTTCAATTCCTCGCATTCTGTATGGTTCCCTGAGCCTGCCAAGAGTGATTTCTGAGCACAGAATGAGGAGTAACCCCTGAATGTCAACAGATATGCCCCCATACCCTCTGAAAAAGATCAACCTCTATTCGTTAAGCCACAGAAAATTAGAAGTGCGAAAATAAATTTAAAAATGTATCTAATCTAGCCAATGGGTACCAAAGTTTTATTGGTAACACTTCAAAAGAAGACATGATAAAACTATCTTGGCGTCCTTTCACCAAAACATAATAAACATGATATATCTTCTTGACACTCAGAAGATGATATAACCATAATGATATATTAGAATTTTGAAAATTTTATATGAATGGAAACAAAAATATATTACATAAAACAGAATAAAAATAAACCACACCTACAAATGTAATATCCATGTTTGCACTCGGCCACCACTATAGACTCACTCTTTTCTAGACAGAACTGTAAACCAACTTGCGAAAAATTATGGGTACACTGCCATACAGATAAAAAGTTTTTAATCTTAGGAGGAATTGTGGGCCAGACTCTGTCTCGCCAAAGCCATCCCTGCAGCACCATCACTCACAACTGCAGCTTCCTCAATGATTACTTCCCCATCTATCTATTGCTCTCAACAGAGATACCAATATGACTAGACCTCCACATATGCTAGTATTTGGGATGATATTATTGGAATTTTTTGATGTGAGTGCAAAAGCTCATCATTCTGCATTCTTGTTCTTCAAGACAACCTTCCAGCTAAAACCACACTCCACAAAGGCCACAATATTAGCAATAGTGCTTGGAATTCTGGACAGTGTAGCCACATTCACAGCTGTGAAATTCAATTTTTGTTCTATATTGTCATCTCTGTTAGATGCAATGTGTCAGAGGTCACCTAATGTTCAGAAACAAATGAAGTAACAGAATAGTCAAGTAGCAATAAAAAAGTACTAAACCTTCTAACAATGAGTTAATGACATATTAGGAGGTATAATAATTTTCATAAATTTGTTTCTGTCCTTTTATCACTTCCATCTTTTCCAAATACACACATCCTAGTCACAATGACGAATCCCACAGATAGAGACATAATTCTGCAAACAGCAAGATCAAAAAAGGAAATTACATTCAAAGGAGCATCCTTGAGAGTTACAGCAGACCTGTCACCTGAAACACTAAAGGCCAGAAAGCAGGTGTGGGATATTGTGACAAGACTGAATGAAATAAATGTATGCATCACCTAGAATACTGTACCCAGCAAAACTCACTTTCCAGTTTGACGGAAGAATACATGGTTTCACAGACAAAAACAGCTCAGAAACTTTACTGACTCAAACCCACCCTTAACAGAAAAACTGAAAGACCTAATTTAAAACAAGACTAACCAAAAGACACACCAAATTTCAATATAAAGATGGCATCAAATCCCAGGACAATTCTTTCTCTTAATGTCAATGGACTATATGCCCCACTTAAGAGACACAGAGTGGCAAAATGGATCAAAAAACTCAATCCAACTTTCTGCTGTCTACAAGAAACGCACCTGAATAGTCAGAACAAACAGACTCAAAATAAAAGGTTGGAAGGAAAATTATCCAAGCAAACGACACCCATTAAAAAGCTGAAATAGCCATACTAATATCAGATAATGCAAACTTTATACTCAGGAAGGTTGTAGGGGACAAAGATGGACATTATATATTAATCAAGGGGTATGTAGAGCAGGAAGAAATCATGCTTCTAAACATATATGCACCCAATGAGGGTTCAGCAAAATATCTAATATAAATGTTGACAAAGCTGAAAAATAGCATCAACAACAACACAATAATTGTGGGGGACCTCACAATGGATAGGTCAACCAGACTGAAACCCAACAAGACCTGAGGAGAGAAATGGAAGAAAGAGGCCTAGTGGATATATATAGGACACCCCATCCCCTAAACCTTCTCCAATGTACATGGGACATTCTCCAGGATAGACTACATGCTGGCACATAGAACATATCTTCAAAATATGAAGAGGATAGAAATCTTGCAGGCTACCTTTGCTGACCACAAGGCTCTGAAATTATTTTTGAATTCCAAAGGAACAAAGAAGAAAAACTCTTAACACCTGGAAGTTAAACAGCCTCATACTGAGTAACCAGTGGGTCCGAGATGAAATCAAAAAGGAGAATCAAAAGAATCCTGGAAACAAATGATAATGAAGACACAAACTATCAGAACTTATGGGACACAGCAGAAGCAGTACTGAGAGGAAAATTTATAACTTTGCAAGCACACATCAGGAAGGAAGAAGGGGCTTACCTGAGCAGCTTAATGACGCATCTTATAGAACTAGAAAGTGTCCAACAAAAGGACCCAAAAATAGGGAGGCAGAAGGAAATAACAAAGCGAGAGCAGAAATCAATGAAGTGGAAACCCAAAAAACAATCCGAAAGATCAACGAAAGCAGAAGTTGGTTCTTTGAAAAAATAAGCAAGATTGATAGACCACTGGCAAAACTAACAAAGAAAGAGAGAGAGAGAAACTTGATAACTCCTATTAGGAATGAAAAAGGAGAGATCACTACTGATATGGCAGAGATTCAAAGGGTAATCAGAAACTACTTTGACACTAAAAATGAGAACCTGGAAGAAATGGATAAATTCTTGGACTCTTACAATCTTCCATGGTTGAAGGAGGAGGATGTAGGATACCTAAACATCCCCATCACTATTGATGAAATTAAAACGGTAATCAAATGTCTGTCCCCCAACCCCCAAAAAAAGCCCAGGCCCAGATGGATTCACTAATGAATTCTTTCAAACTTTCCAGGAGGAACTACTACCAATCCTGGCAAGACTCTTTCACGAAATCGAAAAGATGGAAACACTCCCAAATAACTTTTATGAAGCCAACATCACCTTGATACCTAAACCAGACAGAGATACAACGAAAAAAGAAAATTACAGGCCGATATCGTTGATGAATGCAGATGCAAAGATCCTCAACAAAATTCTGGCAAATAGAATACAATGCCTCATTAAGAAGATCATCCAATACAATCAAGTAGGTTTCATCCCAGGAATGCAGGGATGCTTTAACATCCGTAAATCTATCAACATAATACACAACATCAACAACAAGAAAAATAAAAATTACATGATCTTATCAATAGATGCAGAGAAAGCATTTGGTAAGGTTCAACACCCATTCTTGATCAAAACTCTCAGCAAGATGGGAATGGAAGGAACCTTTCTCAATATAGTTAAGGCCATCTACCACAAGCCAGTAGCAAATATTATCCTCAGTGGAGAAAAACTAAAAGCCTTCCCTCTAAATTCTGGCACAAGACAAGACTGTCCTCTCTCACCACTCCTATTCAACATAGCACTGGAAGTAATCGCTATAGCGATTAGGCAAGAAAAATATCAGGGGAGTCCAGATAGGAAAGGAAGAAGTAAAGCTCTCACTTTTTGCAGATGATATGATACTCTACTTAGAAAACCCTAAAGACTCTACCAAAAAGCTCCTAGAAACAATAGACACATATAGCAAGGTGGCAGGCTACAAAATCAACACACAGAAATCAATGGCCTTTCTATACACCAATCGTAAAAAGGGAGAAATGGACATTAAGAAAACAACCCCATTCACAATAGTGCCACACAAACTCAAATATATTGAAATCAACTTGACTAAAAATGTGAATGATCTATATAAAGAAAACTATAAAACTCTGCTCCAGGAAATAAGAGAGGATACGCGAAAATGGAAACACACACCCTGCTCATGGATAGGCACGATTAACATCATTAAAATGACCATACTACCCAAGGTATTATACAGATATAATGCGATCCCTCTAAAGATCCCCACAAGATTCTTCAAAGAAGTGGATCAGGCACTTTTGAAATTCATTTGGAACAATAAACACCCTAGAATAGTGAAAGGAATCATTAGGAAAAAGAACATGGGAGGAATTACTTTCCACAATTTCAAACTTTACTACAAAGCAATAGTTATCAAAACAGCATAGTATTGGAATAAGGACAGACCCTCAGATCAGTCGAATAGGCTTGTATACTCAGAGTGTTCCCCAGACATACAGTCTCCTAATTTTCGATAAAGGAGCAAGAAATCCTAAATGGAGCAAAGAAAGCCTCTTCAACAAGTGGTGTTGACACAACTGGCCAGCCACTTGCAAAATATTGAACTTAGACTCCCAGCTAACATCATGTACGAAGATGAAATTCAAATGGATGAAAGACCTTGATATCAGACCTGAAACCATAAAATACATAGAACAACACGTAGGCAAAACACTCCAGGACATTGAGACTACAAGCATATTCAAGGAGGAAAATGCACTCTTCAAGCAGGTGAAAGCAGATATTAACAGATGGGAATATATTAATCTGAGAAGCTTCTGCACCTCAAAGGAAATAGCTCCCAGGATACAAGAGCCTCCCACTGAGTGGGAGAAACTATTCACCCAATACCCATCAGATAAGGGGCTAGTTTCCAAAATATACAATGCGCTGACAGAACTTTACAAGAAAAAAACATCTTATCCCATCAAAAAATGGGGAGAAGAAATGGACAGACACTTTGACAAAGAAGAAATACAAATGGCCAAAAGACACATGAAAAAATGCTAATGATCAGGGAGATGCAAATCAAAACAACTATGAGGTACCGCCTCACACCACACAGAATGGCACACATCACAAAGAAAGAGAACAACCAGTGTTGGCGGGGATGTGTAGAGAAAGGAACTCTTATCCACTGCTGGTGGGAATGCCGTGTATGTAGTTCAACCTTTATGGAAAGCGATATGGAGATTCCTCCAGAAACTGGAAATCGAGCTCCCATACGATCCAGCTATACCACGCCTTGGAATATACCCTAGGAACACAAAAATACAATACAAAAACCCTTTCCTTACACCTATATTCATTGCAGCTCTATTTACCATACCAAGACTCTGGAAACAATCTAGATGCCCTTCAATAGACGAATGGCTAAAGAAACTGTGGTACATATACACAATGGAATATCATGCAGCTGTCAGAAGAGATGAAGTCATGAAATTTTCCTACACATGGATGTACATGGAATCTATCATGCTGAGTGAAATAAGTCAGAGAGAGAGAGAGAGAGAGAGAGAGAGAGAGAGAGAGAGAGAGAGAAACGCAGAATGGTATCACTCATCTATGGGCTTTTAAAAAAAATGAAAGACATTCTTGCAATAATAATAATTTTCAGACAGAAAAGAGAAAATAGCTGGAAGCTCCAGCTCACCTCATAAAACTCACCACAAAGAGTGATGAGTTTAGTTTAAGAAATAAATACATTTTGAACTGTCCTAATAATGAGAATGTATGAGGGAGGTGGAGAGCCTGTCTATAGTACAGGCGGGGGATGGGTGGGGACGAGGGAGTTTTGGGGCAATGGTGATGGGAATGTTGCACTGGTGATGGGTGGTGTTCTTTACATGACTGAAACCCAAATACAATTATGTACGTAATCAAGGTGTTTAAATAAAATAAAAATAAAAAAACAAACAAAAATAACCCAAAATTGATTCTTTAGAAATCAGTTACAAGAAACTATTTTTAACTTATCTTTGGATCATTACATTTATAAATCAGCTACATTTATAGGGCAGACATTTTTCAATTACAAATTTTTAAGGTAATACTATGTAGATAGGAAATGAATCAATTATGAAAAAGAAAATAAAAATTTGTTTATCTAGAAATGGAGAGAAACTTTTAGGATTTTCTTTTTCTTTATTCCTCAGGATAACTTATTAAAATGTTTTTTAACACTTAAATTCCTCAACATAGGTCAATATTTAATTAATTCAAATGATTTAAATAATATTTTCCCTTCATGAGGCAAACATGAAAAATGATAATCCACTTTTGTCTTGGGGTAGCAGAAGTCTACTATCTAAAGGCCACAGTGGCATTCTATATCAGAAATTGTTTTCTTGGGGCCCGGGAGATAGCATGGAGGTAAGGCGTTTGCCTTTCATGCAAATGGCCATCGGTTCAAATCCCGGTGCCCCATATGGTTCCCCGTACCTGCCAGGAGCAATTTCTGAGCATGGAGCCAGGAGTAACCCCTGAGCACTGCCGGGTGTGACCCAAAAACCACAAAAAAAGAAAAAAGAAGAAATTGTTTCCTTAACTGAAGATGTACTGAGAAGCCACTCACTTATTTTCTTTTCTGATATCTTTATTTCTATGATGATTTTGGGCACCACATACAGTTCTCAAGAGCTACTCCTGGCTTAATGCTTGATGCTAGAAGAAGAACTCCATGAGGAACTTGGAAGAAGCCTTCCACTTGAAATCTATGCACACTAATCCTTTGAGATGCTTTCCTTTTTGTAGAATTCTTGTAGAATATAAGAAATATAGACAAGTTCAAATAGCTTTCAAGGCCCAGAGAGACATAGTTTTGGAATCATCATGTTCCTCAGAGCTGAAGAAGCAAACTTTATGTCACCTGTGTGTGGTTACTGGCATCTATGTGAAATAACTAACAATAACACTAGAAGCAATAGGAGAGAGCACTAGAAGATTCAGGTGACATGATAAGGAATTTCTTCTTTTGTGACAATATATGAGACTCTTTCAACTGACTTAAAGGAAAGGAGGAATAGACTGCCTTGATCTAATTATGAGAAGAATAGAGATACATGAGAAGAAACTAAAAGGTTCAGGATTTCTCAGAAACAATATAAGATGATCTCAATTGTACACTGATGTCTTGCAGTCACACTAATAGTCTTTATAATACAGCTTATCACTGTATAAATGGCTTTGCTTCTAATTGGACTGATTTTGCATAGGTATACTTACTAAGGTATAATTTAAGGGATATTATTGACATATTATAAGTGTGTATGATCAGATGTTTACAGTATTTTTGTGTTTTCTTTTGTGTGTGTGTGTGTGTTTTACAGATTTTGGGTCCTTTAGTTCCTACCAATCACCAGTTGTCCAACTCTTAGTTATATATAGAGTGAGTCCAACCAAGATCACCAAATTCACCTGGTCAATCCAAATGGTTTGGACATATGAGAGGCATACACTAACATATCATTAAGTTTTAGGTCTCTTATTTTGTAGCACTACTGTGGCAACTATTACAGTTTAAACTATTAAAATATTTATAACAATTGCTAAATGAGTTTGTCATGGGAATTAAAATTATACTTGGGACTGGAGCAAAAGCACAGCAGGTAGGGCATTTTTATTGCGTGTGACTGGCAAGGATTCTATCTCTGACAATCGTATATGATCTAAGTCTGACAGGAGTGATTTCTGAGTGAAGAGTCAAGAACAATGTCTGATCAGTGTCGGTTTGACCCTAAACCAACCAACCAACCCCCAATTTTAATTTAGCATATAGGTTAATACTGTGTCTTAGAAGTATAGATGTATGATATGCTCATTTTAAAATTTCCAATAAAGGTTAGTTATGTGTTTCTGCCTCTATAGTTTAAGCTTTGGGAATATGACTCTATTTTGGCTTCTTTCCACTATACTTGAAGCTTTAGGATGTGATCATGACACTATTAGAGATAATCTCAGATGGAAACAGCAGATTTGTAAAATTGACCTTATTGATAGGAAAGACATAGTAACTGAAGAGTTGAAAGAGAATCTTCATAGTGGTTGAAAAGCATTTGTGGAAGAGAAAAGAAAATAAGTATATGGAATAGATCTATAGCACAGCAGTGCACAGCAGGTAGTTTGCTTGTCTTGTATGTGACCATATAAAACCCTGGTTTTATATCTGGCATCCTATATGGTTTTTCATGCCTGTAAGAAATGATTCTTGATTGCAAAACCAGGAGTAACTCCTGAATATCATGGACACAAAACAAAAGTAAAATGCAAAAGAAAGGTAAAGGACAATTGCAGTTTTAGAAGTGGGATGTGTTGTGTCAAATTCTGAGTTTCCCATTAAAAAAAAAACTCTATCTTTATTTAAACACTGTGATCACAAACATGATTGTAGTTGAGTTTCAGTAATAAAAAGAGTACCCCCCTTTGCCAGTGCAGCATTCTCATTACCAATGCCCCATCTCCCTCCCACCTTCTAAATATAAGGTTTTAGCCAATTATCTAATTACTGTGAACCCTATTTTTCTAAATTATAAATAAACACAAAGATACATATCTTGAAGAAAGTGGAGAATTAAAGAAATGGCATGTACAAGGGTATTTAAGGTAGAGTAGGTTCTCTTGAACTGGATGCAGAAACAATTTTTTTTAATTTGGCGTTAGATCACAAAAAACTTGAACAGAGAGCTAAGTTACATCAATGTAGTTTCAGACACTGAATTGTGCCTCTTTGTATAGAAAGCAGGAAAGAAGCTGTCCTTTTATGTGTGCCAGTTTTAGTGAAAATATATTTTTTCTTTTGTATTTCATACTATATTTAGGTACAAGGTGGCCTAGAACAAAGCTGAAATTTATTTTTAAGTGTTCAGAATGATGAAATGTTTGGTATTTCATATATCAGTATCCTATTACCAAACACATGACAATCTTATACAACTATGCCAGTGTTTCACAAATATCTGCCTGGATATTAAAACATGACCCTACTTTTATAAATGACTTTGCAGAATTAAATTTTAAATATCATATAGTATACATAGGTATGTATATATAGATAATATGGTGTGGGGGCCATACTCAGCAGTGTTCAAGCATTACTCCTGGTGCTGTGCTCAGATATTAGAAATTAATCCTGGTAGGCAATGGGGATCTAATCTGGGTCTGATTCATGCAAAGAAAATGCCCTGCCTAATCTTTCTCCCCATACATATGCTTCTTGTTTTCAAATCATTCAATAACAAAATATTCTTTCCATAGTATTCCTTAAAATTTGACGTGTCAACAGTAGTATAAAGGACAATTATTTTTCTCAGTTTGCTGTTAGTACACTAGCTTATTTATTTATTTAAAATAATTTTTATTGTGACCAATCTGAATTTACAAGTCTTTCAGTTATATTTAGGTACATAGTAACAGTGAACAGGGCCATTGCCACTACCAATGTTGTCCTCCCTCCATTCCTGTTCCTAGAATGCATCGCATACCTCCTCCCTTTGCCTCCCGTACTGCTAGTGTATCGGGTACTCTTTGTGTACAGCTTGTTGTAGGTTGGGCATCTTGATTCTGTTGTCATTGACTTTGGGTTTGGTGTTTAGGTATGATCATTTTTTTATTTCCACTCAATGTTCATGTGACTGTTTCTAGCTTATTTATTTGATGACACCTGCCAGTACTCAGAGGTTACTCCTGGCTTTGAGCTCAAGAATTACTCCTGTTAATGTTTGGGGGACCATATAAGATGTTGTAGATGGAAACTAGCTTAGACACATGCAAGGTAAACACCCTACCTACTTTACCATTACTCCAACCCAAGGATACTAGTTTTAAAGGCTAAAAATCATGCCTGTCATCAGAGTATTATTGAATTCTGGCCTAACTTGCTAACTTGGCAATGCTGTAAAACATTTACTGAGATGTTTCAAGCACCATGGTATAATGTTTACATTCAACTTTTCTAGTCATCATATAACACATAACTTTCTGAGTAGATCAGTTAGGTGTTTTTACACCAGTCAGTCCATCTATCTTTCTGCCTTATTCTTAGAACTCCCATTTTCTTTATCACATAGAAATTGAAATGTGCTTCAGAAAGGACTCTAATCCTAGTATAGATGATATCAATGGGTAGATTAATATGATCATGACACTATTCTGGCTAGTGATTGCTATGGTGATGGACTTGTGCTCTATCTAGTTGTACAGGGAAAAATTAAGTTTGATGGAGAATTCTAGAAATGTCCTCCACTTAGTTCTAATACAAATGAAAGTGAAAAAAGTATTAGACTTACCACCACTTTTATCCTGCTATTGATGTTGTTATTTGAGGATCTAAGATTATAGACAGTTTACAATCATTTTATTGCAAAGCAAAACATGTAGAGAGATTACCCAGAGACTCGCATATCATCAAGCATTTTTTAAGGTTAACCTGAAATATCTAATTTTGGATTAAATCAAGGTAATGAAATGTCCTCAATATTATGAAATACAATTATTCATTTATTATATTATTTACTCTTGAAATATTCTATTTTTTAGGGAGGTTTTGAGTCAAACCTGGCGGCGCTCAGGGGTTATTCCTGGCTCTGTACTCTGAAGTCATTCCTGGCAGACTCAGGGGACCATATGGAATGCTGGGATCTGAACAGGGGTCCATCCTGTGTTGGCCACGTCCTGTGAAAGGCAAAAACCTTACAGCTGTGCTGTCATTCTGGCCCCATGTATGATTCTAGATGATACATGATAACTATAGTTTCTATGATGATGGTTTCACAATTGACAAAACTGAGGAACAGGGTTTGAGTAAGGAGAGACCACAAATATGGAAGTTTCTAATGGGGGATTTTTGAATTTTGTGTGTATCTGATATCAAAGTATCTCACCTACAATGTAGCCTTCCCATGTCACTTCTACTTTTCTTAGAGTTTCCCCTCAATCTGCAAGGGGAGGGAGTGGAGAACACAGAAGTAGCAGACATGTTTCTGTGACATAAACAAAATTCTGCTTCATTAGCAGATATTCTGCTACATAAATCAATCTTTCCTGGGGAGGGAGAGCAAAGTCTAAGACAGTGAGTCACAAAACAAAATTACCTATTTCACACATTGACCTGACAATGGTCCTCTTTATTTTGTGTCTCAGCACTGGGGAGAGCAATCTAGAGAGGTGGCAGGAACAGAAGAATAAGAGGTAAAATTCTGATTCAAGTTCTGGCTTTACCATTTTGTCATCATGTCATACTGGGCATGTCCCTTGATCTCTCTGAAACGGTTTTTTCTTTCAATCAAATGAGAAAAATAACCTCTGGTCCATTTCCTTCCTGGTTTGTGATGAAATTGACAAGAGAAAGGCCTGTGGAAATCTTTCTGTGTCACAAGTATAAAATATTCTTATTACTAGAGAAAATGTCCTAAGGGCTCACATGGTCTCATGATCTACTACTGCAGAGACGAAGGATACTAATGGTCCTTAACAGGAGCATTACAATAATGTTAGTGCTTTGATAAATTTATAATTTGTAGGTTGTAAATTCAAACACTTCCCCCCTCTGAATGCCATCCTGAAGGTTAATGAATGAAATACATGATTTTCAAATCCCAACAGTTGGTGTTAATTGGAAGTCAACACATACCTTCAGGTTTGATCTTATAATAAGACAGTCAGATAACTTAACCTCAAAACAATTCATTACTGTGCCACTCAGAGTATTTGAACGATGCTTGTCATTTCAAAAGCATTGTGTTGTGTGTGTGTTTATGTGTGTGTGTGTGAGAGAGAGAGAAAGAGAGAGAGAGAGAGAGAAAGAGTGACAGAGAGATCATGCACATTTTTAAACTCCACCCTCAAAAAACTAGAAAACGTGAAGGAAGAAAGGAATTGAGAGAAATTTAGGAGAGCCTAATAAATTGAAATATTAAATCTGTAGACTAGAAAGGTTCAAATATATACTAGTTTTTGTATTTCTTTCTTCGGTTTATTTTTTATTAATACTCCATAGTTTTCAGAGGTTACTCCTGGCTCTTCACTCAGGAGTCATTCCTGGCAGTGTTTGAGGGATCATACAGTATGCCAGGAATTGAACTTATGTAGACTCCATGCAAGAGAAAAACACCTTTCCTGCTGTACTATCATTCCAGCCTTGGAATTTATTATTTCTTATCAATAGGTGGGTATTTGCAACATTTAAAAATCTATATTGGTATATTTCAAAGTAAGGACATGACATATAGAATCATGTTTAGAGAGGAGAGTAAGGGGAAGTGCATAAATTTCACAATTCCAAAGTAATGTGTCCCACATGCACACTTACACATATACCACTGGAAGAAACTATACAATCTATTTCCTGACATAAACCTCAACAAAGTCACATAGAGGAGAAAGGGAAGTATTGAAGTTATAGGTGTTAGGGTTTCAGTTTCAGTTATATTGTCAATATTGTTAATGTTATAGAGTGGTAAAGCTAGAAATCCAGAATTCAGGCTCATAATACTGAAAAGATGAGATATGAGTTGCAATCTCAAAACTTTGTAATTCACCTATCAAGGAAGCAGACATGAAGGGAGGGCAGATAGTGGAGTTTGAAAATACAAGAGATAAAATGTGACAGGGTGGGAGATTGGTGGTGAAATATTTACAACTAAAAAGCAACTATCAATAACTTTGTAAATTACGTTTTTTTTTCATTAAAAAAAACTAAACTAAGAATGGTAAAGATAGTTCTGATATCCAAATCTAACAGCTTTGCCATGCTTGTAAACATTATCATCCCTGGAGATATAAAGATGAAAAAAGATCTCCTGGTTTATTATTTTTCAGATTTAATGAAGTTCACTTCTAGACTAACATAGGGAATGCTATTTTTTATTTTTTTCATGGCAAAGATATAACTTTATTAAGTGGTGCCTTGAGCCCATTTCAGTAATATTTTCCTATATTGAAAAAAATTGAAATTACTTAAATAATAGTAAACACCTCATTCTCACCTATTTACATTATTTTATTCATCCTATCTTTAGAAGTTTAGCTGAAAATGAGAGTAAAAGGTTAAGGCTGGATTTTTTTTAGGACATTGTCCTTTAGTTTCTCATTTATAATCATTGAACAATAGTAACGAAGTAGCATGCAAAACAGCAAGGACACCTTCTAGATGGTAGAGTCATGTGCAAATGAACATTTACTCTCTAACTAAGCAAATATGGTTAGTTATTGGAAGAAGACAATGAAGGAATAGTAAAAATGCAACAATATTTAAACAAACAGAACTTAAATGAAAAAAATATTGGCCATTAAGTACTTGTTCTGAGAATGTATTTTAAAATCAGATTGGATGATGACTGGTAAGATATATCTCTAAATAAATTTTGACACTCTCCTCTAGACATATGTGAAGGACACTAAAGAGGTGGTGGTGAAAATTTTTTATAAGAAACAATACCTTGAAATTGGTATGACATTGATATGTTTTACCCAGGAGGTAGACATAAGATGTATAACTTAGAGGAAAGCATTAATCTTTAAACCTGAATATTTTCTAAAGAATAATAATATTATTCCGGTAGAATATTGACCAGAATGAGATAAAATTATTTTTAAAATAATAGAAATTATCTAAAACAAAAAAAAACTTCAAATACTTGCAGATTCTTCCTATTTTTCTTCTCACCTCTACAGAATTTTTCTTTTTAAATTTTCCAATTACTCAATTTGCAGATGGATCTGTCAGTAAGATAGTTTCTATACACAATATCCTAATCCTTTGAAGGCCAAAAGATCATTTAGCATTCTTATTGTGAAGTTGTATTTACCTTAGTGAAGCAGCTGCCCATAAGAATTTAACTTTAGCATTCCTCTACTTAAACTTTCTTATTTTGGAGTGTGTGTGTGTGTGTGTGTGTGTGTGTGTGTGTGTGTGTGTATCCTGCTGCCATCAAGGATTACTCCTGGCTCTTCAGAAATCACTGCTGGCAGGCTCCGGAGATCATATGGGATGTTGGGGATAGTACCCGGGTCCATCCCAGGTTGGCTTTGTGCCAGGCAAATGCTTTACTGCTGTGCTATTAAGCACCCCCAACTTACATCTTCTTAAAGGTTTATCATGGCCCCAAGGAGGAATTCAAACTCCTAAGCAGAAAGTATAATTCCCTCATCACTAGCCTGTGATTTTCCTTATCTTCTTTGTTCCCAAGTAATTTACTGTTAAATTCAAGTATTGAATATTAAATATATCTTATATAAGACTTGTACAGGCTTCTGTCTGTGAAAGCCACACAATCTGGAAAAGTTCATTTTTTTGGAGGAATTCAAACTCCTAAGCAGAAAGTATAATTCCCTCATCACTAGCCTGTGATTTTCCTTATCTTCTTTGTTCCCAAGTAATTTACTGTTAAATTCAAGTATTGAATATTAAATATATCTTATATAAGACTTGTACAGGCTTCTGTCTGTGAAAGCCACACAATCTGGAAAAGTTCATTTTTTTGGGGGGGGGGAGGTTTGGGGCCACACCCGGCAGCGCTCAGGGACTATTCCTGGATCTACGCTCAGAAATGGGCCCCGGCAGGCTTGGGGGACCATATGGGATGCCAGGATTCGAACCACCGTCCTTCTGCATGCAAGGCAAATGCAATTACCTCCATGGTATCTCTCCAGCCCCTGGAAAAGTTTCTTAACCTGGGTAACTCTTCCTTGTCCTTCCATCTGTATTCTACTGGATACTGACCCTGCAGACAATTTTTGGGATTTTCATCTTGTGTTTATAATAATTTATTTTTATGATTATCTTCTTTATTAGGCCAAGAACAAATGACAAGAAGAGGAGGTTTTACTTCTCTTATGTGACATTACTTAGCATACTAACAGAACAAAGGCATTTAATAGATGTTGTGTTTTGTGATTGAATACAATTATTTAATACTAATTTCATTGTACCTACTCTCCTTACTCATCACTTAGCAGAAATTATCTAACACTAAAAATTATATGGAGTTTCAGGGGAAAATGGTTCATCTTAAGGAGACACTGAAAAGAAAAGAAAAGAATGCCTTTTATCTAAGGACTGGAAACCTAGAGGGTAAAGACTGTTACAAAGTGACAAAAATGCGAATTTTTTGTAGGAGAGCTTCCAGCATATATAGAGAAGGAAAGGGCACTGTCGTTTGGAAAACCACAAACACCTTGCAGTTTTTAAGTTTCTATTTTAATTTTGGTAATATTTATTTGACTACTAATAAATGAGATAACAAAATCTTCTGAATGGATATTCTCAGAAATTCCCAATATAGTACATTGAGTATGGGATGGAGGCAGGCTCTATTTTTCTGCCTATATATCTGTGTATGTCCTTGGCAGTGTTCGAGGCTTACTCTGGCTCTACACTCAGGTATCACTCTTTTAAATGCCAAAGATTAAAGCTGTATTGGCCATGTGCAAGGCAAAATTACTATTCGCTGTAGTATAGTATTAGCCATATACATTTCATTTTTTTTACAAGTGTGTTCTGAAATATGCAATAGTTAAAGTAATTATCCAATGCTATTTATAAGTAAGTTCACTAAAGGTTTCTTCTGGCTAAGTCATCAGAAATAAAGTCTTGGCCTCAGATGCTTTTTTTCTTATTTATATATCATTTTTTTTGTATAGAATTCATTGCTGTATTGAAAGAGTGTTGGAAATATAAAAGTTCTGCATAAAGACTGGACTGGAGCAGATCAGGTGTTGTGAGGTACTTTCCTTGTTCAAGGTGCCTTTAATTTCAATGAGCTTCGTGAAGCATTTACTGTGAACCAACCATGTGCCAAGGTGAGGTCTTGGAGATAAAAAGGTGAAACTGGCATTTACCATTCAGTAAGAGATCTTGTTCTGTGTAAATTTCCACTATATTTAAAAAGCATTTTTTAAAGGCCATTCTCTCAGTGAAAGTTTTTAAGTCTGCATTGTGTACCCCCATAGCACTCTGTCCTTGCCTAGCTTCTGCCCCCAAGTGTTAATACTTGTTTTTATAGCATTTCTCATACTTTTCTCATTTAATTGGGTTCTGTTTATTCCTATAGACCAGAAAATTCTTGTAGATAGAATTGGGGAGGTCTAGTTAGGTTGCACATGGTTAGAAATAGTGGACCTATTTCTAATAGATCAGAATTAAATAGGGGAGCTGGGAGGTGGAGCAGGAGGTAAGGTGCCTGCTGCCTTGCCTAGGACGGACCATGGTTCGATCCCCCGTTCCCATATGGTCCCCCATGCCTGCCAGAAGCGACTTCTGAGCGCATAGCCAGGAGTAACCCCTGAGTGTCACTGGATGTGGCCCAAAAACGAAAACAACAACAACAAAAGAATTAAATAGATTCAAAACTCAAATGTGCAGGTTCAAATCTTAAATGTGCATTAAGCATATTTTAATTTGATATTTCTTAGAATGATTTTTTAGCTATAAGAATCTATGTTACTAGCTTGATTTACCCATAAAATGTGCTTAAAAATTACTTACACCCAGTGATTGTAATGAGGCTAAGTGAAGTAATCTATATACATGCATAGTATAGCTTGGCAGAGTCACTAGTCAATAACAGCAACTATAATACTTTTCCATAAAAATATCGCACTAGTTGATAAATATGTGAACATGTCAATCATCAAACTAGAAAAATCTAATGAGCCTGTAGTGTAAAGACAATTAGGGCTCAGATAAGCTTTCCTTCTTTTTCTTTTTTTTGGGGGGGGGGTCACACCTGGCAAGGTTGGGGTTACTACTGGATCTCCGCTCAGAAATCGCTCCTGGCTCAGGGGACATATTGGATGCCAGGGATCAAATCTGCATCTGTCCTGGGTCAGCTGCATGCAAGGCAAATGCCTTACTGCTGAGCTCCTATTCACTGCTCCTGCTCCTCTTTACTTTCTTTTTTGCTCAACACAGTTTCATTCCTGACGGAGCTATATTACATCTCTAGTTTCAGTGATGAACGTGAATTTTTATTCTGAACTAATTAAATGTATCTTGGCTCTCATTTTCTAAAAAGTTCTTATGAGAAAACAAAACAGTTTCTGTATTCTTTGCTATAAAGAAACCCTTGGCAGTAAGTATGTGTCCAATCTTATTGCAATATGTGTACATATTTAGAAACATTTTTAGGCATTTCTAAAGCAGTTCAAGAAACTTATATTAAAATAGTAAAATGCTAGTTTATTCAACCATCATACATGTTGATGACCTGTGTTTATAAAGGACAGTAAGTGAATGTTTTGTAGGCAAGGAAAAATATAAACCATGAACAAGGCAGAGTGAAAAATAAAGTTACAATGTATATGGAATTAAAACCAGTTAATAGTTCGAGAATGTTAGAGATAACAGGAATATTATAATTATCTTATAGATAAAAGATGGAAATGGAATGCAAGGTATAAGAGAGTTGGTTTAGAATCAGACTGTCTTGGATTCAAATCACTATTTCATCACTTGCAACTTTCAGATCTTGAATGTGATGACAGTAGAGTTTCCTCAGTGACTTTAGTAAAAAGGAGAGGAGAGAGACAGAAACCCCAAGAAAGGAATCTACTACTTTTTTTCTCTCCATATTTCTGCCACTATGGAAATAGCTGGGTAGATGTAGGACTGATAGTCAGCCAAGGGCTTCTTCACAGCATGAACTCCAAGTCCCGACAGCTCCACTAGGCAGCCTTCAAGCTGCCCCTAGACACATTGAGATATTTTCTCAAGGAACAATGGACTCAGGCTGAAACAAGAAATTGCATGAAAAGAAAAATCAGTCCTAGACTTGCCCAGACTTTTCAGGTCCATCTCTTTCCTCACAGATTACAATTTCAAGAGGAGATAAGATATGAGCAGTGAAGTAAAAAGATGTTTCATTTGGAGGTACAATAGGAAGTGGAGAGAGATAATAAGAAAGAGAGGAAGGGACTCAAGAGAAAGTACAGGCTACTCCAAAAGGCAGGCAGAGTCTCATTACACATCCCAGAATGAAAGTATTCAGCTGAAGAGGAGATAGGAAGGCCATATTTGTTTGTGAGCAAAAAGTACCCAGGCAACATATGTGGACAAATGGACCAGGGAACACATAGTTGCAATATTCTTCAAGGGTGGAGAGAGCCCCATTCAGAGTTAAAGTCTGAAAATACATGCTTGAAATACATGGGGAGAGACAGCTGGCAGGTGCTCAGGAACCATGTGCATAAGCTGCAACATACATGTGCATAATACTGACTCATGGATCCAGGAAGCACATGTGCATGTTTTCTTTATAACAAGTAGACATTTATAGGTTTCCCAAATTGCCCAGGTGAGACTTTCAACCTTTTGCTATGTTAGTTCCCAGGGAACAGTTGATGCTCTTCTTTGATATTCTTTTCTTCTAGAGCTTCTCTCATTAAGGGGTTTAGTCTTTGTGGCCTGCAGGGGCTCCAGGTAAAACTCTTATCAATGACAAGGTAACTCAAATCCCATCTTGGTTTTGTTATATCTCAAAAAAAATTAACCCAATATAGAAAATGGAAAGAAGAGATAAACAAAAACTTCCCTTCCTCAAAGAAGGAATACAGATAGTCAAAAAGCACATAAAAAGTATGTATTCCACATTATTTTCAAAGAGACGCAAATCAAAAATATATATACATGATCTCAGGGCACAGAGACTAGTGGTGATATAAAAAAGAATAAGAACATCTAGTGCTGGCACTCTAGACACAATGAGAAAGGGATTCTCATTCATTGCTGGTAGGATTGTTGACTGGTCCTACTTATTTTAATAATGTATGAATAGTCATCAAAACATTGAGCTTCCATATGACAGAGCAATACTGTTCCTGAGAATATATCAAGGAATTCAAAAATAATTGCAGAAAATCACCTGCTTTTCTCTGTTTATTGCAGCACTATCGAAATAGCCAGAATCTGGAAACAACCCAAATGCTGGAAAATATATGTGTATAAAGAAACTGTAGTACATCTACACAATGGAATACTACACAGCTGTTAGGAAAAACTGAAGTCATAAAATCTGCTTTTATATGGATGAATATAGAGAGTATTATGCTGAGTGAAATGAGTCAGAGGGAGATAACAGACATAGAATGACCACACTCACTTGTGATATATTAAAAATATAGCATGGTAATAATATCCAAATATAATAGAAATGAGGTACAGATAGAAAGCTTGCCACACAGAGAGGAAGAGTGCAGTTAGGGCAGAGAATGGACCATCATGGGTATGGTAGTTGGAAATGAACACTGCAAAAGAACTTGCTACTAAAAGAAGATAAAGTGATATACATGATACCTCTTCAGTAACAATGCTGCATATCACAACATCTAAAAGTGAAGAAAAGGAAGAGAAGAAAAGAAATAGAGAAGAAAGAAGTCTGCCATAGAATTAGGCAGAGGGAAGGAAAGGAGAAAATTTGGGAACATTGATGGGAGATATGTGCACTGGTGAATGGAATGGTATTGGACAATATATTGGTGTATTGTATTGGATGCAGGTTTGACTGAAATTCAATTATGAAAACTTTGTAATTGTATCTCATGGTAATTTAATTAAAATTGATTAAAAATAATTAATTGCCATGTAGGGGGCCTTTACCTATATGCCTGTCTCCTTCAAATATATTACTTAACATTTGCAATTTATCATGTAAATCTAAAGATAGAAATACCCATTTAATGAATTATTATATCTTTGCATACATAATATATATTCCAATTGCTTCACATATCTCAGTTCTCAAAAGAGACAGAAAATATTTATTATCCATTATAGTCTAATATCATAGATTTATTGATGCAAATATAGACCTCAGAAAAGAAATATGTAGTAGAGCCAGGACTTATTTTTGATTTGTTCTCTCCAGCTTAATAATATCCCTTCCTCTTGATTCTTTTCTGGTTCTTTTCCAACCTAAACATTATAAAAAATATAGCAGCAAAATGAGAATAACATAAACATCACATAAAGGTTCTTAAGTAAAATGATTGACTATTTAACAAATTGTTAACTGTTAACTAACTGTTTAACTAAAATTATGATAATAAATACCTCTAAATGTAAATTGAGTTTGAATAAATGAAAGATAATAATTCAGCTTCAGAAATGAATGAGGAGCCGGAGCAGGGCCACAAGCAGTAAGGCATCTGCCTTTCATGCTCTAGCTTAAGATGGACTGTGGTTTGATCCCACAGTGTTCCATATGGTCCCCAAGCCAAGAGTGATTTCTGAGTGTATGGCCAGAAGTAACCCCTTAGCACCACCGGGTGTGGCTGAAAACCCCCCTAAAAAAGAAAGAAAGAAATGAGTGAGGACCAGAAAGATAAAAAAAATTGATCAGGTTTGCTCCCCAGAACCACCAGAATTATACCTGAATTACACCAGAAGTCACTCCTGAAAAACAGTTAGCAGTGGCTCCAAACACACTCCCCTCTAAAAACTAAAAACTGGAACTAAACATCAATAATATATTTTCCTGAAATTGTGATAGTTGGTTTCTTAAATATTTTATTCTACCTAGGGTATACAGAATAATATGATCATTCAAAAAACAAGCAATTTTATTATTATTTTTTTGGGGGCCACACCCAGTGACGCTCAGGGGTTACTCCTGGTTATGCGCTCAGAAGTCGCTCCTGGCAGGCACGGGGGACCATATGGGAACCGGGGGATCGAACCGTGGTCCGTCCTAGGCAAGGCAGCAGGCACCTTACCTCCTGCGCCACCTCCCGGCTCCCAAAAAACAAGCAATTTTAATCAAGGTGTTCATATAAATATATGAAACTTGAAGGTGGATAGAAAGAGTCATCATCCATCCTGAAGAGAGAGATGGTCAAGATAATGTAGGCCAATTTATATTCCAGTTTATAAGTTTCAATTTATAAGGTAAACTTTATTTAAAAAAATTTTGTTTGTTTTTGGGCCACACCTATGACACTTAAGGGTTACTCCTGGCTATGCACTCAGAAATCACTCCTGGCTTAGGGGACCATCTGGAATGGCAAGGATTGAAACATGGTCCATTCTGGGTCAATCGCGTGCAAGGCACACTCCCTACCACTGTTCTATCACTCCAGCCACAAAAATATTTCAATTTTTATTCTATACATTAAGAGGACATAGATTCAAATTTAATCTGAATAGTCCACGTAATATCAGGAAACTCTAAAGTAAAAAATATATATATATAATTTGTTCTTGTTTAGTGACACTTTTTCAACTAGAAAAAATTAGAGTTAGCATATAATTTAGGATGCTTGCCTTGAATATACTGACTTAAATTAGAATCTCAAGCACTATACATAATCCCTTGAAACATCCATATTCACTCACTCCTGAACACTGTGCCAGGAGAGCACCCAAATAACCAGAAATAACCTGCAAATAAAAATTAAGTATTTTTAAAATAAAGACATAAATATAGAGGCACATATGAAAGAAAAATCTTTTCATTACTGGATATTTTGAAAGTAAAATAAGGATAACAAATTATGTTTACATAATTACAAACATTAAATTAACTTAATCATAGATTTAGTGAAAAGATTTGATTATAAATTTAAAAATGATAAAATTATGTCAATAACAACTGAAGGGGAGTAATTTTAAATGAAGTAAGCGAAACTTCTAAACGAGAGACAAATAAATGAAAATCAAAATAATAAGTTAAGCAGAAGATTTAATAAAAAGGTAATTATTAAAATCATGACATTTAAGGGAACTATGCTGAATGTGATAATAGAATATAAAGATGGCAAACATAAAAGAAGTGAAGATACATGGAACATAGAGTAAGGAAAGCCAAAACATGCCTAACAGTTTGAAAATAGATAGTAGAAAGAATAGAGAATGTGGATAGCATAGTAAACTAAAGAAATCATCAATAGTTTTCTTAGATGAAACAAAAACTAATTCTTTGGAATTTAAATTCAATAATTTTCTTGTAGAATAATTAAAACAAAGCTAGACCTAGAAATAATAGAGTAAAATTGCAAAATACTAAAATTAAGAGTATTATTAAAATATCATTGAGTAAAAATAGTTTAGATAGAAAGAAAAAAATCTGACTTTAAACTTTTTATTGACTGATAATAAAAGACTAATATAATAATATCTACAAAAACCTGAGAAAGCAAAGCTTAATATTTGTTTCACTAAGGTATCATGTAAGAGTAAAGTTAAATGCCTTTTAACTAGAGACACTCATGAAACATAAGACATGGGAAAGTACAGATAAAAGAAAGGAGAAAATACAACAGGCATAAAAATATAGTCCAATCAGACAGTAGGGCCAAGATGAGAGAACTTGTGTTTATCTCTTCCTATGATCACAGCAATTCTTTGCTCAAAACTGAATTAATGTGGATTAAATTACACAAAACTGATGCAAAGTCTGGACAATTATAACTTCTACAAAGGACAAAATAACTGTCAGCATCAGAGAGATAGGAAAATGAAAAATGCCTTTGATTGAAAGGCATTTGATTGTCACCTTTGATTGTCACCTTAGAGAAAAAAAACTCACATTAATCCAAGAAAACATATCTAAGATATGAAACTTAATGCTTGGAAGCAAGGATAAATACTAAAGTAAATATGTGGCATCCTAATCTTAGGATCTTATACATGGAGAACTAAGAACTAGAAGTCAAGAAATATCTGGTAGTGTTGAAGATGGCAGTAACAGTGGTTTTAAGGGCCTCTGCTAGATTCCGGACTTACTGAAACTCACCACCTTTAGTAACAGAACTTGAGGACAAATTCCTGAGGAGAGCTCCTCTTAGCCCAATAAAATATCTGAGCTCCACTCAGCTCTCTAAAATAACTGGGAGCCGTGCCACAACTATTAAGATTTTTATTAAGACTGCTAACCCCTGGCAAACAGATAGATGAGACCTTGACAGTCCACAATTGACTACTAGCAGACAAGCAACATGTTTATTGTAGAAACACTCTCCACTATACTCCTAACCATTGTATGTTTATCCAGTGGCACTAGCACAAAACAAATCAGGCTCTGCTCACTGCCTATCCATCAAGTATTCCATTGCAAGGCAGTCAGAAACTTCAGCTTTCTTTCAGAGCTGCCCTGGCATTGTTTTTTTATTGCCTGCCACATAGATCTATGTGGTTGTTAGGCACTAGTATCTTTGAATTCACAGGTCAATGTCTATATACCCCAAAAGTCAGCATCACAGCTAGAGTCAGACATTTGTGACTTAACGCCCCAGTTGTCAACAGATTTGTTTAAACTCACTGCTACAGCCAGTTCCAGGCACTTGTGACTGCAAACACTCTGTCACCATCAGGTTCTCTTAAATTCAGTGCCATGGTCAGGGGTAGCACTTGTAGCTGAGAACCCTCAAGTCACTGTTCATATACTCTTGATTTTGGTGCCACAGCTGGTTGCAGCCACTCATGATTGAAAAATCCAACCAACACTTAGTACCAATTGAACAGATGCCACTGCTCTTTCCAGGCCCTCAATGAGTAATGATTTAATGTGGGAATGGAAAAACTCACCCTCAGAGATATATAAAATAATATTCAGGAAAAGAAGTGCTGATATATTGCTCAAAAGACAAGGGCACCTGCAGAATAACTATGGGTTTCAACTCTAAAACTGCATGGCTTTTCAAAGTCAGGCTTACCCCAATACTTTGCAACATTGCTAGGAAGCCCCATTTCTCAAAAAAGTAATCCTCAGTAAAACTCTAAATTCAGAGCTAAGTAAGTTACTTGTGGAAAACTTTAAAGCAACAATCCGAATGATGCTCATTGACATAATGTATTGACATAATGTCATCAATGGAAAAACAAAGACTGAGAAAGTATAAGAGAAAACTGAGAAAAGTTCAAATAGAAATCGTTGAAATAAAAACCATATTATCTGAATATAACAAAAATAATAAACAAGTAAAATAAACAAGAATAACAAAAATAATAAAAAGAGAACAGTTCAGCAACACAAATAAGTAAAAAGTAAAATCAGTGAACCCAGAGATAAAGTAATGAGAACTATTGAAATAAAATCCAGAAAAGAAAAAAAAAAATAAAATGCTGATGGTAGAGAGTAGAAGAGCTATATAAGACAGTATTCACATTATAAGTGTGAAAAAAAAGAAAAGAAACAGAAAAAAGAAAAGAAACAGAAAGGGGAGGATTTATTTTTGAAGGAATAATAACTCAGAACTTTCCCAAGCTAAGAAATTAACTAGATGTCAAAGATAGAAAAAGATTTCCAAGCAAAATACACCAAAATACCAAGCATGCACATACTAAGACATACAAGATGACATAAATTAAAGATAAGAGAGAATTATAAGTTCAGTATGAGAAAAGAGTATAAATAAATTTCTGAAGAGAAATACTATAAACCATATGGTTATAAAAGAAAAGATTGTAAACCAGAAATGCTCTACGCAACTTGACTATCACTCAGATTTGAAAGAGAGTGAAGTTTTCAAACAGAAGCAGATAAATGCATATTTTTCTAGCGCCTAGTTTATTATACTTTTGAATTTTCATAAATGAAAATAGAGGTCACAGATATTTGCTAAAATTAAAATTATAATGTATTATCACATACCATTGGATTTGCATACCAATTTTATATACTAGGGTAATGCAAACATTTCTCAGGTGAAAGGGGATTGCAAACAGAAAAATATTATGCTACCATGCTGTAGTATACACGGAACATTCTCCAAGGATAGGCCATTTGTAAAACATTCTCAAGGCTAGGCCATTTTTTAAACACAGATAAAGTGTTCATAAATTCATAAATATTGAAATTATGGAGGCCAGAGCAATAGTACAGCAGGTAGGGCATTTGCCTTGTATGTATCCAACCCAGGTTCAATCCCTGTCATTACAGATGGTACCCCCAAGCACTGCTGAACCTGGGTCCATCCTGGGTCAGCAGCATACAAGGCAAATACCCTACCACTGTGCTATCACTCCAGGCCCATATACTGATTCTTTACATGAAAAAAAGTTAAACATTTATTTAGGCTCAAAAAATCCTAATAAATAGAACAGAAATTAAAGGAGAGATGTTACAACAGCACAGAAATACAAAGCATTGGAGTTGGAGTAATGGTACAGCAAGTTAGGCACTAGCCTTCCATACTGATGACCTACTGGGGTTCAACTCCTTGCATCCCTTATGGCTCCCCTAACCCATCAAGATTATTCCCAAATGCAACGTCAGAAGTAAAACCTGAGCATCACCCTGATTGTGGCCCACAAACTTTCTGCCCTCTCTGTCTCTCCTTTTCTTCATTCTCTTCCCTTTATTTTCTTTCCTTTGCTTTTCCTTCCCTGTCCTATTCTCTTCTTTTTCTTTCTCCTATAAAATGTTTAACATTCTGTGTTTGGAGAGATAGTATAATGGGTAAGGTGATATAGGTTTGATTCCCAACATTCCATATGTTCCCTGAACACTGCCAGGAGTGAGTTCTGTGCTCAGATGAAAGAGTACCCCTGATCACTACTGTGCAACAGATGAACGTCATGTGCAGTTTGATGACTACCTTGTGGGGCT
>PVKC010000841.1:0-58260 GCA_004027635.1 Crocidura indochinensis | reverse complement strand
AGATCACCAAGTAATAAACCAGAAACAGAGGGAGTCACTCAATCCAGAAGACCCTGGGGAGAGGGTGGAGGATATGGGAGACAGAATGGGAACGGAGGTGGAGGGAGGACAACTTGGTGATGGGAATTCCCCTGATTCAATGTTTATTTGTAAATGGAATATTACTGTGAATATCATGTAAACCACTATGATTAAAATTTAAAAAAAAAGAATAATATCTAATGTATAGTAAATGACATATACTTATTATTAATATCAAGATTGGAATTTACTATCATGGCTACTATTATCTTCTTATCAAACATATAAAATTTAGATTGAATTGGTTGATTTCAACTATACAAACCTCCTGGAATTTTAATTAGATTTGCAATGAATTTAGAGATTAGTGAAAGTGGAAACCTTCCTATCGCAAGATATAATTTTCGACATGAGTTTTTTTCACATATTTAAAAATGACATATATAAAATAATTTAATTTTTAATATGATTTTCTAAACTTTTATTTCATTAAATTTTCAGGATGACAATAGTGTGAAGTTTTTAATAGATTTTATATCCAACTAGATATAATCAAATGCAAAGAAAAGGCATTTCTGTCTCTTTTTTTCCTTTGTGTGTGTGTGTGTGTGTGTGTGTGTGTGTGTGTGTGTGTGTGTGTGTGTCTGTATGTGCTAGGGAACATAACTTGTGCTCAGGGCTACTAATAGCTCTATTCTCAGAATCAAACCTGACTACCTGTTGTGCTCTCTCAAGCCCCTTATTTTTTGTGAGAATTTTTAAAGTACATATGTATTGTTTATATATGTGTATGCACACATACATAAGTATAAATTTGTGGTACACAGGTGCTGCTCAAAGGTTATTCCAGGCTCTGTACTTAGATATTACTCCTGGTGAGGTCAGGGTGACCAACCGTATACAATGCTTGAGATTGAACCTGGGTCAGCCGTTTGCAAGAGAAATGCCCTATCCGTTGTACTATGGCCCCATGGCATGTTTATATTTTTAATTTTAATTTTTATAGTCTTAATGACAATTTTATTGTCTTTATATAGCTGTACTTATTTTTAAAATATAAATGTCTTATTAAATGTCCTGTTAAAATGAATATATTCTGCATTTATTTTTCATGGTAAACTTAAAGAAAATCTCTTACTATATATTGCTAAATATATATGTTTTTCAATTTAAATATATATAAAATATTGTAAAAATATATACTTTAGTTTTTGATTTTTTCTCCTTTAACCTGTTAGGCAAAATGGTATCCTCCTTCCTTCCTTCCTTCCTTCCTTTTTTCTTTTCTTCATTCCTTCCATCCTTCTTTCCTTCCTTTTTCTCTTTCTTTCAAGTTAATGCAGTTTTATTTTATTAAAATAAACTACAATACAGAATTATAAGTTATGAATTGGTCATGGTAAATTCAACTTTTATATATTGCTTGATTCAAATGATAATATTTTGGTCTTAATTCAAAATAAAATCGGGTTCATAAATAAGTTAAATTAATTAGCATTACTGTTTTTTACTATTATCCAAAATATTTTAAATATTTTTCTAACAGTTGTGTTTTGCTAAAGTGAGATATGGAAGGCTTGATATTTGTTATGCCCTAAAGACAATTATGACTCTAATATTGGGTCAGCCATTCTAGAGTTAAAATAAAAATCATGAATCTTTTTTTAAAGTAGTTTTTAAATAGCTTTGACTTGTATAGTAATTTTTGGGTGTAATTTTTGAAAATCATTTTCAAGAAGATTTTTTTTATCAATAAATAGAAGCAAAATTAAATGTCCAATTAACAAACATAATTTCCTCCTTAATAATTCTCAACACTGTTAATTCTATTAATATTGCTATGCTCTCTGCAATTCTTTCTTTTAGTTTTATGTTTGGAGTAATTCAATTAGTTAAAAAATGACAAAGCAATAGCAAGAGATTAAATGTCTAAATAAAAGCATAAGCTATTTGGTTGTATTTAGGAAAGATTCTAAAAAATATCCTTTTCAAGTATCTGAGATTGTTGTATTCTATAGAGCAAACAGTAAACTGCTTAACTGAATGAGACAACTAGTCTTCCTCATTAGTACTTAATTCTATGAATAAGTAAAATGAATATGTGAAGCTGAGTGATGTTTTATCAAAATATACCATTTAGGAGGGTTCTGAGAAATGTATTTATTTGGCCTTCATCAAAGGAAGAATAATTGTTTGCCATCTTTTTTCTGTATTGTGAAGGAAATTTAAGCAATGATCAACAGATGTACCTTAGCAAGCTCATGAACCAAGATCTAAAACGTTGGCCTCCCATCTGGAAACTATTAATATAAATGACAAGCTGAAGTATATGAATAGGAATAAGCCTTCCCCTTAGATGGTGGTAACTCTAGCAATGAAACTAGAGTTACTTTGATGGATGGTAATCTCATATAATGCACTGAGGAAGTTTTATGACAAAAAGAATATTGATCCAGAAGTTAACATAACTACACATGATATTTACAGTAGCTAGTTATAATTTTGCTCTCATCTGAAGTATTATCAGATGAGGAAAGATAGAGTGGGAAATCACCCAATCTTCCATAAAGTGGTGCTGATTTGTTTAACCTCTTTGGTAAACAATATAGACTCTTTTGCAAACAAACAAACAAAAAATCCAATTGAACACCTAAGAATTGAGTGCCCATTGAGGACCTAACATAATTCACTTTTTGGTGTTTAGATCAAGGGCCAAATAAACCTATTGTAAAAAGACACTTGTGCCCCGTGTTGATGGAAACACTACTCACCATAATCAAAATGTGTCAACAGCTTACGTGGCCAGAACAGATAATTGAGTAAAGAAACTTTAATATATAACCAATACAATACTACATGACTATTAAGAAAAGTCAAAATCATGCAATTTGCTCTATGTAGTTTAGATGGAGTGAAGCCAGGCAGAAGGAGAAAGACAGATACATGATTTGTCTCATATGTGGGAAGTGGGAAAAGAAACATAGTAAGAGCATGAAAATACCAAAGGCAACCAAATATGAAAACTGCTCTATAGAACTGAGTTTTTAAGGAAAGAACAAGGTTTCGAGTGGGAGTGGGGGGGGGTAGATGTGAAAGTGATGTGCCAGTGCAACTGGCATCATGATAGAGAGAAATGGATACATTGATAGAAGATGTGGCGTTTGGAATGGTGTTAACTTGAAGTCCTATCATCATCAGTATTGTAGAGTTTCAATAATAAATAAAAAAATTATATAGGAACTGGAGCTATAAAGCAAGTTTTAAGGTACTTGCATTGCATCTGATTGACCCTAGTTGAATTCCCAGCATCATATTTACACCCCTGAGAATAGTAGGGTTGCTAGCTGGATTGACATCACATTATTAGGTCCTTACATTGAACAGTATGCCCAGTATAGGTGACGATCATCAGAATTACTCCTTGTGGCACCACAGAGAGAGAGAGAGAGAGAGAGAGAGAGAGAGAGATGGTGATGAAGAGAAAAATAATGATAGAATCTGGCATTATTTATCACTACAAGTAGTGATAAATTATGCAGGTTAATAGAGTGGTCAGACACTATCATAATTGCAAGATTTTCAAAAGACTGATTAAAATCTCTATGCTTGGTTTTCTTTATATGAAAATCTAGGATGAATGATAGGGCTAGCTCAGAGGGTTGTTTGATAACTAAATAATATAATTATTATCTAAAATACTGAGCTCTATAAGAATAAGAGTCATCACTGTAAATACTGTAATCTAATCCAATCTTATGTTTTATTAACAATTGTAGGCTAGGGATAGACTTTATATGAGAAAATGCTACACAAGTGAGAGAATATATATATATATATAATTGAAGATAAAAATGATATATTTTTGCCATTTATTTTAAAATAAAAAATAAATTCCAAGTTAATTTTGTTTTGGGATCACATGTGGCAATTCTCAGGCATTATTTCAGGCACTGCATTCAGAAATTACTTCTTTGTAATTGGGTTTCAGTCATAAAATGCACACTCCCCTTCACCAGTACAATTTTCCTGCCACCATTATCTTGGGGACCAAATGAGATATTGAAAAATTAAACTCATGCTGGTCACATGCAACACAAGAGTCCTACCTCACTCTAATACATTTGGACTCCAAAATCTAAATTTATAAAATATTTTTCTCATTCAATAAAATGTGGTTTCATAACTAAGGATCACTGTACAGTGGAGACAGAATTAAAATTGACAGAGAGGGCCAAATATACAGTACAGGGCATAAGGCACTTAATAGGAACTTGGTTACCCCAAGTTCAATTTTTTTCATCCCATTGGGCCTCCTTACATCCCCAGAAGTGATCCTTAAGCTCAGAGTCAGGAGGAAACCCAACTCGGCTATTTATGGCCCCAAAATAGACAAACAAGTCATAATGACAAAGATAGACAGCAAAAGGGCAGAAAAGAAAAAAAGAAAAAGAAATTTATTAGAAAATCGGGGCTGGCAAGGTGACGCTAGAGGTAAGTTATCTGCCTTGCAAGCGCTAGCCAAGGAATGACCGCTGTTGGATCCCCTGGCGTTCCATATGGTCCCCCCAAGCGAGGGGCAATTTCTGAGCGCTTAGCCAGGAGTAACCCCTGAGCATCAAATGGGTGTGGTCCAAAAAACCAAAACAAAAAAAAAAAGAAAATTGAAACCATTTAATTAAATAAGTCTTAAACTTTATTATAATAGAAGTTGAGGTACAGGTGGTGAAAAGGAAAAAAATTATAAGTTCAAGTCATAAGACTTAGTTTAAAGTTTCTCATTTGTGTATGACCAACTTGAAAAAATAAACTAGCCTTCCAAATTTGCATACTTCACTTTTTAGGTTCATAATTTATATTGCAATCTGGGCATCCCTTAATACCTTTACCTTCATTCATACATTAAACTGTACACTTTTATAGTCTGGAGAGATCTTACGAAGGTAAAATAATTTGTACTGCATGCAGAAAACAGTAGTTCATTCCTGTTCCTCTGAGCCCTGCCAGAGGAATAAATCCTGAACACCACCAGGTGTGATCCCCACACAAAGAAAACAAACAGAAAATTAGTACTGGGACCAATAAGATAGCTTACTTTACACATGGGCAACTTGGGTCTGATCCCCATTTTATATCAAAATGCTACTAAAATGACCAATTTCTTGAACTGATGCAATTATACAGCCAATAGTGTGCTTAACTTGTAGGCAGATGACCTGACAAAGGTTGACAACAGATACCAAATATGATTCTCTGAACACAACAGTTTGATCCCTGAGTGCAGAACCAGTAGTTCTGAGTACTGTGGGAATCAGCCAATTCCCCCCAAAAAATTAATAAGTAAAATAATAAAAGGGCAGTTTCTTAAAATAGTAATAACAATAAATTATCTAGATTATATAGTAAATATCAAGGTTCACATATTAAAAGCAGAGAAAAAATCATAAAATGAAGAAAGTAGTTATTTTGAAATTTGGGACATGAGGGAAAATGTATAAATTTCAAAGATAAATGAAGGGAATGTAAATGTAAGAGACATCATTTTTTGTTTGTTTTTATTCAATATTTAAGTGGTACTTGAATTTTCTGATTGGCTCCATATGTCCTCAGGTTGGAGATATATTTTAAGAGGGATAAAACTATAATTTATATTAATTACAATATCACATTTTGATAAAAAGAACAAAGATAAAACAGCAAAATAGCAATAACTGGAAAAGTTTAGAAAAGGAAAAATAAATAAATATAAAATAACGGTGTTAAGAGCAAAAAAAACTGTTATTCAGGAGACACAGGATTAGAAAAATTTTTATAAAGAGAATACAAGTTCTAAATAGAATAAAATGAAACAAAACTTTGAAAAGGAACAAAAAAAACCAAAACAAATATTGTGCGGGAATAATTCAATTGTGGATTTCTTTTTTTTGTTTGTTTGTTTGTTTGGTTTTTTTGGGTCATACCCGGCAGTGTTCAGGGGTTATTCCTGGCTTCATGCTCAGAAATTGTTCCTGGCAGGCACGGGGGACCATATGGAGCACCGGGATTCGAACCGATGAGCTTTTTGCATGAAAGGCAAACGCCTTAACTCCATGCTATCTCCCGGGCCCCCAATTGTGGATTTCTATTTAACTCACTGATAATAAAAATACATGTTAATATAAACCTAATTGCCACAAATAATACAAAAACAATAGTCTTGACTGAACTGAATTTACTGTTTCTAATATTTAATCGCAACACAAAATGAGAATAAAGAAGTTTTTATGATTGTGGGTATTTACTGCCAATTTGTAATTTGTCTAGTCCACCATAATAAATTTACATAGAAAAATTGAAATTCCTTTGTAAATAATCTAAACAAAAACAGGAGTGCTAGATATAAAAGGATCAAAGTGATAAAAGTGAGATAACGTGATGACAAATTTTACTATGTTATATGTCAACAGGAAGAAGAAAAAAATAAGAACAAGGAACTAAAGAATGCAAAAACACATGGTAAAATGGATATTAAATGTCCCCAACATCTCAAGATTTTGGTCATATAATATTTGCTCAATTTGCAATGTGGGTTAACTAAATCAGTAGATATGATAGCTACGGTATCTTCTCAGTCTATGTTAATCAATAGAAAAATCACTTAAAGGAACCAGAATGATAACATAGTGGGTAGGATGTTTGCCTTGCCCTCGGATGACCGGGTTCAATCACTGGCATCCTATATGGTCCCCCAAACCTGCCAAGACTGATTTCTTAGACAAGAACTAGGTGTAATCTCGTAGCCCCAAAACAAAAGGAACAACAACACACACAAAAAAATATTACAAGAAAATTCACTAAATGCTATAAAAACCCAAACAAACAAGATAAATTTGTGAGAAGACTCTCAGAACAAAACATGTTGGGTCTATCTATTTTTGGAGAAAATATGACATATATAATTATCTGAAATTGAGAATGAAGACGTTGTATTTTCTATGTAAATCAATCAACAGAAAAGAAATGGAGCTATTGCTATTATTTTTACTATTTACTCTGAATGTTTTTTATTGCCATTCTTGTTGGCAATCCTCAAGACTCATGTTTTGGATTCTTGGAATCAAAATGAATTGTGCACAGAGTAAAGCATACCTATGCTGAATGGAAAGTGACAAACATATAACACCATGTAAAAGAATGTCAACAAAACCAGAATTTATGTTCATTTTTTTTCTGTTTTTCTTTCTAGGAGACAATATGGTAAAAAGTGAAAGAAATATGAAGCAAATGACTGCATGCAAGAAAAGGAGAACAAAGCTCAGAACAAACACAACCAAGAAAAGAGGTGGGAGAAGCCCACAAAGGCAGAAACAAGGCAACAAAAAAAAAAAGGACAAAATTCAGAGTAGAAAAGAACTGTCAGACACAAAACCCTCAAAACAATAGGTGGGGAGTGGGAGAGAATAAGATGACAGGAAAAGAGCAGCATGCAATCTGGTAAGAAACGGAAACAAAAATTTCAAATAATGGATTTTTTAACACCCCCGCTGTTGCACCAGTGTATTGTGTCATGGTCTTACAGAGCAGTGCATAATTTATTATGGTCACTCACAGTCAGGCTGCTATAAAGGCCAGCAGCCAAATGAAAATACTCCCCATCGCTGGATGGCTTAATGAACTACCCTTTATGAAGGAGTAGATCTGTGAAATAGAAGCAATAATACAATCACCTATAGGGCTAGAAGACTACATATTTAGTGCTTTCCACTCATTGTAGAAAGACCAAATTATTTCTCAGAAACCATCTGTGGAATTTTTCTCCCCTCTCAGATATTCCAAAATAAATGCCCAATAAAAACTATTTTGACAAGTTACCAAGTTAACCTATAAACACTAGAACTCTGTGCTATTAGGATTTCTTGTGAGTTGATATTACTAGGATTACTTGTGATCCAATATTATATTTCCTGTATTTCTTGAACATGAGAAATGTCAGATGTAATAAACACAAAAATGAAAATATAAATTAAATCCAGGCCTTTTCATATTTTATCATTTCTGGACCTTTCAACTAAAACTTACAGGTTTATCCATATAAATGTATTTAGAAAGAGAACACATTAAAATGAATAAAAAATGTGTGACTTTTTAACCAATAATTTTCAGCAAATTATAGACTTTACATGGTATTTATATGGAGTTGCTTTCATTTGTTCCACCATAAAAAATATCTTCAAACAGATGCACATCATTAAGATGTGGGAATAAATTTGATAGCTATTGAAGGCAATTAATTTTGTCAATGTTCTTTGAAAGACAGCAGAGCCTTGGATTATGAGCACAATCTCTTAAATTAGATGAAAAGTAGGTAGATTTGGATTCTGAGGCTGTCATTTACTTGAATGACCCTGGCAGATTAAACTTTCATCCTTAATTTCTTCAGTCTAAAGTAGGAATAACAGTAACTTTTAATAGAGCTTAATGAAAACAGTATGAATTGGACTCTGACCAGAGCCTGAAAAATAGGGAGAACATAGTAGGTTCAGCTATTGTACCTGAGCTCAAATAATGAGTTGAGTGAACTTTTAGGTGGTGTCTGTAATCCAGAAATGTTTACCCTCAGGGTGGTGATGGAAGACAAATAACTCTGTCTTTAATCCCTTTGGAGACCACAGTGAGGACATGTGTAATTCCCCCCCCCCCACTCATCCCTTTGGTACAGATCTTATTTATAGGATGGGAAAGATAGTATAGTTGATTGGTTCTTTTTTTTTGGGGGGGGGGCTACACCCGGTGACGCTCAGGGGTTACTCCTGGCTATTCTCTCAGAAGTCGCTCCTGGCAGGCACGGGGGACCATATGGGGAACCGGGGGAATCGAACCGAGGTCCATCCTAGGTTAGTGCAGGCACCTTACCTCCAGCGCCACCGCCCGACCCCCAGTTGATTAGTTCTTGCCTTATATATAGTGGACCCTGGTTTAATCTCTGTCACCACAAACTGTCCCACAAAGACCACTCAGAATGATCCATAAACAGTCAGCTGTAGGCTCTGATACAGCCATGTATGGCCCCTATACTATGACCATTATAACATAATCTGACCTATCTACTTAAGATGGTAAGTTTATCAATAGAAATCAGTCAGCCCTTTATATCTTTAACCTATTATAGACTCTTATATGTGAAAAGTATTTATTCTTACAGAGAAAAACATTTACTTTCCCCAAAGTGAAATATTTGAAAAGGAGATAGACTTTTGTATAGGAATAAGGAATTGAGAGTAGTAATATCCAAATGTGAAATCTGAACAAACATATTTAGAATATGTTCAGAAGAATAACTTGGAGAAATCAAACCCAGGAAATCAACAACAGATGTTGTAGAAATAAAATAAAAAAGAACGGAGGGACTAGAGTAATAAATGTAGAGAGCGAACATATTAAAATGAATCAAAATGTATGACTTTTTTTAACCAATAATTTTCAGCAAGGTAGTCTTATTATTTGTTCCACCATAAACAATATCTCCAAATAGATGAGCATCATTAGGTGTGGGAATAAATTTGATAGTACAGTACAAAGGGAGATGATTGCCTTGCATGTAGCTGACACAGGTTCAATCCTTGGCATCCCATATGGTTTCCTGAGCACTGCCAGGAATTACCTCTGAGAATCACCAAAACTTTTATTTAATCCATCATAAACAACTTTGTGGATATACCACATATTCTGTATGGCCCAAAAAACCAAAAACCAGGGGTGGAGATATAGCACAGTGATAGGGCATTTGCCTTGCATGCGGCAAACAGACCCTGGTTCAACTCCCACCATCTCATATAGTCCCCCGAGCCTGCCAGGAGTGATTTCTGAGCACGGAGCCAGGAGTTAACCCCTGCCCCCCCAAAAAAAACTAAAAACAAAACTAAAACAGAAACAATAATGGGTGAACAAAAGTGGAACAGGATTTAACAATAATTTTAGAGAGAATAAAAATATTGGCAATATAAGTTCTTAATTTACAAAAATAATTGCTTTACTGAATCCTATACAATGACACAAAACGACATACCGGGTGGTTTAATTCATTCTATCTTATCTTTGTAGTCACTCCAAAATTATTTATGGGATCTACCATTTAGTAGAATGTATTTATTTCTGAAGACACAATGTAAAAGAACTCTAGCCTCAGTTTCTTTGTTTGTGATAAGAATACTCTATCTTTCCTCTCAGTAAAATGAATGTAAGTAAATTGTAGAGTACCTGCAATGCAATGATTATTAGTGAATAATTTCACTTTTATTCTCTTAAAATATTTTAGTATTTAACTTATTGGGGAATATCTCTATTATAGTATTTATTCTTTTTCATAGTCTATTTCATAGTCTATTTATTTGCTCCTGGAAAAACTGTATTTTACCTTTTCCATAAATATATCCATCTGTATATGTTTAATTTCCAAATGTAATTTATATATGTGCTAAAAAAGGATTCCCACTTAAAACCTTTTTCTTTTTCACTAATTAAAATTAAGATGATAAAATGAGGCCAGAGCAATGGAGTAGCAGTAAGGCATTTGCCTTACACGTGGCTGACCCAGGACTGACCACAGTTTAATCCCCTAATGCCCCATATGTTTCCCCAAGCCAGGCTTGATTTCTGAGCACATAGCCAGGAGTAATCCCTGAGCATGTGTGATAAAATACCAGGTCACAGAAAACAGTGAAACCAGAGGTGGAGAGGTAGAAATACACTAGAATTGGAAAGAGGAACAATTATTTTTCTGATGGATAAACATGCTTATTGATCATAGGTAAGAATGGAAATAGAGTGGCCAGAGCTATAGCACAGTAGGTAGGGCATTTGCCCTGCATATGGTTGATCCAGGGTTCAATTCTTGGCATTCCATACGGTCTTCTCAGCTTGCCAGGAGTAATTTCAGAGAGCAGAGTCAGGAGTAACCCCTGAGCACTCCTTAGTGTAACCCTCACCCCCAATAAAAAAAAAAAAGAGTATGTAATAGAGCAAAGGTAATAAGATTTGACAGTGCTGCTGTTGCTGGCATTATCTTATGTAATTATAAAGTGAATTCTGGCTATTCCCTTCTATTATATGAACTAATACACCTTTATTTATAGAATTCTATAATTTTCTCCATCTGTTAACAATAAAAAAGCTAACAACCATGTTGGTATATATATATTTCTTCTTCAATATTTTTATCAAATTCATCATGAGCTACTTTTGGATATACTCCATGTCATGTCCATTTCTTTACTTCTATTATCTAAGGCAGGGGTCCTCAAACTTTTTAAACAGGGGGCCAGTTCACTGTCCCCCAGATCGTTGGAGGCCGGACTATAGTAAAAACAAAAAACTATGAACAAATTCCTATGCACACTGCATATATCTTATTTTGAAGTGAAGAAACAAAATGGGAACAAATACAGTATGTGGCCTGCAGGCCGTAGTTTGAGGACCACTGGTCTAAGGCATAAACCATCATTATTTCATATACGATACACTCTAAGGGATTAATTACCACTATGAGGGATATTAGTGGCCATCTCAAATTTACTCACACTGCACTGTTTTCTATTCTTTCATCTCTAAGATAAAAAAATGGAAGCAGAATATAGTAGCATATATTACATAACTAGAATAAGTCTGTCTTGGGTTCAAGTATGAGCATAGCATGGACTTCTGGGCATCACTATGTGCAGTTCTGAAGCATATGTGGGCTGGTTCACCTCCCCAGCATTGTAGGACGTAAGTAGCAGTGTATCCTCAGACCCTTGCAACCAATTGCCAGCCTACAAGGCCCAAGAAGCACATATTATGCCCCTAAGTGTTCTGGGAATTCTTGGCTCTGATTTCTAAAACTTATCATGCCATTCTTATTTGCTCTTCATCTCAACACATAAGCTTATCAATCTACACAGGGGTTCTAGTCCATCATGGTCAATACAAGTCAGTCAAAACAAAACAAAACAACACAACAAGCTGTGTTATGTGGGAAATATAAGGAATACAATATAACTTACATTTAGTTAAAAATACCTGTAAGTAATTTTCTGAAGATACCTGGTAGTCTCTTTATGTGTTATTACATGTAATTTTTTTAACCTCCACATTATTGTGGTCTTAGAAAAATGATAGTATTCCTAAACTCATAACTAATATTTTGTTTGTATTATTTTACTTTGGGTGATATCTAGCTGTACTCAGGGCTTACTTAGGAGTCACTCCTAGTGGTGTTTGGGGGAGCCATATGTGTAGCACCAAAGCTTGAATTTGACAACTACATGCAGATTATTTATCCGGTCTTTAGAACTGGATATTTAAGTCAAGTCTAAATAGTGTTGATTTCTAATATAATTTTTAATAAAGCTATCAATTTATGTCACTAAACCAAGTTAGTAACTAAAATTTAAAAATCAATAGAAAAATAGCTAGTGGCAAAATATTAGCAATTTATAAATGCCACTTAATATAGTTATTGACTCACTCTCTAGTCACTTTTTTTTGTTTGTTTTTTGGGTCACACCAGCAGCCCTCAGGGGTACTCCTGGCTCTATGCTCAGAAATCGTTCCTAGCAGACTCAGGGGACCATATGGGATGCCGGGATTCAAACCACCGTCCTGCATGCAAGGCAAACACCCTACCTTCATGCTATCTCTCCGGCTCCCTCTAGCCAATTTTTATATAAATGATGAGAATTAAAATTTGATAAATATTGAACAGCATAATATAATAAAGGAAAAATACTCCCATTGGAGTTGATATACTTTTTTCTATAAACAAGATCATTGGTGTAAAACATTGCTAAAATAAAAATTCTAAAAATAAATTTAAAAGTAAACATAATTCTATTCAGAATAAAAGAATAGGAACAGTCAAATGAACAGTGATATATTTCAATCAATTATTTAGAATAATATATCATGCAGCCATTTCTCATATCTCGTGACATATTAGTGTTATCGTAAAATGTATTGCTTTACAAACCTATAAATGGGGCTTAACAAACTGATATCATGCTGCTTCATATTTTTTCTTTAACTCACAGATCTGCAGCTGCTATCTGTAATTAAGGCGATCTGTGTGGGTAGAAATATGATCCCACATACAAATTCAGGACAGTGTGGTATTATACTACCTTTGTATATTAAAGTCCTATGTTAACAATGCAAATACAACTCAGTTATCCTTTATCTATCCCTGGTCACTGTAGTTTCCTTGTATTTTCCACTAAAGGAATTTTATGTTCCTTTCTCCGTCATTGAGATTTCACTCCCAAATTCCTAAAATTCACCCTGTGGAAAATACAGAAAGAACTACTACTTGTCAGTTGTTTTAGTTTTAAAATAATCGTGGTTTCCTCCACAGACACCTAATGGAACTAAACAAGACTGTGATCATTTCTTCCTGGATCCTGAACTGCAGATAAGATGGAGGCCTGGTTAAATCAGCTGCCAGAGGGAGGCTTTATTTCCCAAGGGAAGTGCTAGCACATCTGGGGCAATGTGATCCTCACACTTGAGTTTGGATTCTCTTTCTGTGACAGCAGTCTGCTCTCTGGCAAGGGTAAGATTAATAATCTGTGGTTAATGTTTTATGAAAAATGTTGGCACGCTGTAATAGAAACAAAGCCTTTTTATCTATTTTGTTTTTTAAATATACATACAAAGGCTATATAAATTGAATTTTGAGATAGAAGACGTCTTGAAAGAAATACCCAAGTATTTAATATATTTTCAAATTAAGAATAAATCAATCTATTCAATAGTTCTTAAAAATCACCTAGGATTTTTGCTTTTTAATTTGTTTTCTTTTGTTTGTTTATATGCATACTAATGAAACTTAAGTATATATGTATTTACCCATCATAAAATTAATGGTAGTAATGCTTGACTTAAACATTCCTCTGCTTATAAATCCAATGCACACAATATATATAAATAATATATATATATAAATAAATGCAGAGAGAAGACAGTAAGTTGTAGCAGATGATAACAGCAATCTCATAATCTTTATTCATGACACGGCTCTTTCCCTGGGAAGCCAGAGAGTTTTCCAGTTATACTCTTATGCTGGAATTTTCCATTGAAAATTGTTAATGGAAATAATTGTGATCACACTTTTCATTGTCTAAAGCCATCCAATGGACACTGAGACATTTGTTTCTACAAAGAACAAATGCCAGGGGTATATCATATTCATAGTCTCTTATAAGTGTTAGAGTGGGTCAGATAGCTCGAGGGAAGAGGTTTGGTTTGAAGGTAGCTATGTTGACCACACATTTGAATGCCTATAAACACATATGTTCCACTAAACATGGTCGGGGTTATTCCTGAGCTTACAGCCATGAATAACCCAGGGTCTACACTCCCTCCCCCTTGGCACTCACTGCCATAATATTAGCATTTAGAAAAAGGACATACCAAAGAGATATCATTATATCTTCAACTGGATTTTGTAAAATTTCTTATAATTAGTTCTGTTTATAAAGTAATATTCTGTAACAGGCAGACCTATTGTAGACTTCAAGTAGGCATGTTTAAAACTGAATGTTAATATATCAAAGGTGTTCCTTTATTTTAAAAGACAGACTACTTTAGAAGGAAGTTTTGAGTTCCCTATATTTCCTAAAAATTTTAAAACCAAAATTTATAACTATAAGATTTCAGAGCTTGGTTCTATGTATAATTTTGCTTGGATATATTTAAGAATTATATAAGAATGCCTTTTTTGTTTGTTTTGGTTTTTTTTTGGGGGGGGCACACTTAGTGTTCAGGAGTTACTCCTAGCTCTACAGTCAGAAGTCAATCCTGGCAGGCTCATATGGAATGTCTGGAATCGAATCCGGGTCCATCCAGGATCAACTGCATGCAAAGAAAATGCCCTACCACTGTGCTATCCCTCGAGTCCCAGAAATGCCATTTTTTGATTATTGCTCTAGGTGCCTTCTCTATACTCAGTTTTTTTTTTGTTTTTTTTTTTTTTTGGGCCCGTTTAAGTTTAGACAACAGTTGCTGCCGACCAACTCTGTTTTGGGAAACATGAAAAACACTTAAGTTTTGTTTGTGTTTCTGCTTGTTAAAAAAAGATAAATTTTAACCTGCTTCAGAAGGTTGATGAAAAGGAAAAATACATACATACATATATATCTTATGTGATAAATCGATGGTCTGCACTTTGACTTCTTTAGAGTGTCCATAGAAACACATATTTTTTGCTTTTGCTTAAGAAGTTTATTAGGAGTGACGCCAACTAAAATAGATGAATTTATAAAAATGAGTAGATATAAAAACCATTCTTCCACACTAAGTATAAAATTTTTAATCCAAAGTATTTTTAAACAAGTGCTACTTAGATAATCTTAGTCGTATGAACATTGAGTAGAAATGAAAAATGATCAGATTGAAACACCAAATCCAAAGCCACCTACAACAGAATCGATACTCAATCTACAACAAGCTAGACACAGAAGGGACCATACTAGCAGCCCAGGGGCGAAGGTGGGGGGGAAGGAAGGGTGATATGGGATGCATGCTGAGAACAGGGGTGGAGGGAGGACAACATTGGTGGTGGGAATGTCCCTGATTCAATGTCACTATGTACCTAAAATACTACTGTGAATGATTTGTAATCTACTTTGATCAAAATAATAATCATTAATAAAAATTTAAATAAATAAAATAAAAAAGATAAAATAAACTCAAATGTAACATTGGTTGATATAAAAATGATTTAGAATCACATCAATAAAACACTATGTATTTTAGGGAAAATAATGATGTTGTTAAAAAGAACATCAAAATATACATCATTCTTATATTCATTCATTCTTAGATATATTTCACTTATTTTGTGGTTTTGGATAACTAAAAAGTACATTCTCACCTGCTACCTATGATATTGCAAAATATTAAAGCTAGAAGAGAATCTAAAGACTATTTAGTTCTCTGCCATAATTTGGAAATAGAAACTACTATTTCAGGAGGGACGTAGCCATAGAAAAAGAAAAAAATAAAGAGACTGAATTCACACACTAAGCAATATCAAGAGGTTAGAAACTTACATGGTTTTACTTTGAATACATTAATAAAAATTCACATAAAATTATAAAATAATAACAATTCAAAAATTCAAATTCAAATAAAAATTCAAATTCAAGGTCAACTAAGTGTTTAACAATTTAGAAATTCGAGAAATAAATAAAATTTACGTGTAGAATAAAGATCAAAGTTGCCATTCGATTTGATCATCCCATTTTTTTTGGCTAGTTTAGAGTATATATTTATAGTGCATATATGGATATAAATAAATTTATAGATGTATGTAGGTATGTGTGGAGGATTTAAAACCACTAAAGTCAAAGGCACTATCTTCCATTAGTAAATATTTATAATAATATATCTGAGATAAATGAGGAGCCAACAAATATTTAGAGAAAAAAATGTGCTATATCTACACTTCTTTGCCATATTCCTTTTCTTGCTACTGTTGTTTGCATGTTAGTGATCATTTTCACACATGTACTTTCTAGAGCAGTATTTTTTTAATATTGATGCCCATACACATTCACGGTACTACTCCCAAGGTGCACTTGTTCGTGTGAAAAGTCACACTTTTTTCAATTGAAGTGATCACTGGAATCACATTCTTTTGGTTGTGTTGCTCATCAAGGATTAGACCCTTTCAGAATGCTACTTGCAAAGATCTGATTGGACATCACACAAGGTATAGTATTTTCCTGCTCTGGGTGTTATAAATAGCAGTGGTATATCTAACGCATGTGGGTGTCATCAGCTATCAAATCCATGCCTTCATACTTGTAAGACAAATGCTCTTAGACATTCACTTCTATACTCTTCCTAAATCTCCTTCTGGAAGTGAATTATTATGATTTCTAGAAACATCAGTAACAGTGAAAGTACAAGAGAATATGTTTAAGATATATGCATTCAGACCATGGAATGACTATTAAATGTTTTTTTTAATTTTTTTTTGTTTTTTGTTTTTGGGTCACACCTGGCAGTGCTCAGGGGTTACTCCTGGCTCCATGCTCAGAAATTGCTCCTGGCAGGCACAGGGGACCATATGGGGCACTGGGATTCGAACCGATGACCTTTTGCATGGAAAGCAAACACCTTACCTCCATGCTATCTCCCGGGCCCCAATTATTAAATGTTTTAATTCACGAAACAAACATTTACCTGACTGTGGTAATGCATGCAATCCTATAATTAAATAAAGGGGATTTTTCAAGTGATATAATTCACCATCACACTGCCATGAGGAATAGGGAATGAAATGACACTCAACCCTGAATGCTAAGTATAAATTCCAACAACCTGTAGAACACATTCTTAGGAACTATGCAAGAAACAATGTAAACAAAAACAAAATAAAGATGTTAGTAGTGTTTAGGGTATTTGTCTTTCATGTGGCTGACCCATGTTCAAAATCTGACATCGCATATGATCTCATGAGCCTGCCAAGACTTATCCCTGAACACAAAACCGGTTGTAATCAATGAGAAACATACAGGGGTGTCTCCTCTGCAAAAACAATAAAACAAAAATATCAAAAGAAGTGAAGGGGAAAAAAGAAATCTTGAAAAGTTTTTAGCATCTTAAGGGTCAGTTATAGTAAAATATCTCTTTCCCACCCCCTTTAAATTAACTAGTATATTTTATTTTTTAAATTTAAAATATTATACATTCAAAGGTTCAGAGAGTAATCATGTTTTCCAAAAAGTCTATACATTATTTATTTGTTTTTGTGCTACATATAATGGTGTTCAGGGCTTACTTCCATCTCTGCACTTAGAGATCACTTCTAACCAAGTTGGGATGGGGGTTTGGGATGCGAACCCAAGTCACTGGATGCAAGGCAAATGCCCTGCCAGTATTGCTCTAGTTCAAATTTTAACGGTGAGTTTGACTTTATAATTGCAACACTTGGTATTCTCACTTAGCTAAAATATTGTAGAAAGTTTTATGCTGACCTAAATGACTCTTCAAATATTAAAACACCTAAGATACAGCTGGACAAGTTCATTTGTGTTCACAAAATCAAAGTTTACTGTAATAATGAAACTGAAAGTGAGAGTTGGGTAATATTTTTACGGAATAAATACAATTGTTGTAAAAGGAGTACATATTAAGTGCATCCTTTCAAAAGAAAAGCCAATGGGTGCCAAGTTCTTATAACTTTTTTATCTATTGAACTAAAAAAATAAAAAGACTTTGATTTTATGCTTTTGGAGAGGTAAAGAGATATGGTGAGGAAGGAGAACACCTCTGGGCCTAATCCACATGTTCTTTTAGGATCTTTTATCATTTTAATCTTTATACTATCTTAATACACTATTCACATAATACATTTCATTAAAATCTCAATTTAATAATTTTCATTTTTACAGGTCATCTCTGGGGTTTGGTTCCCTTTCCAAACATCTAGATCTCGTGTATAAGCATTACGAGTTTACAGGGCATGCTTGAAAATATTTGTCTATACCCTCTCTCCTGCTGCTCTAAAAGAATGGCTTCTTCATAAGTCACAGATCTATTCTTAATGTTAATCAAATATTTACAAGGCATTTTAAAATCCTCCTGGCCCGTTAAGCTAACATGAAAATAGCAGCCTACATTCATTTAAAACAGTGGAATATTTTTTGCCTCTCCAAATAAGGATCCTTGGAGTTTAATATCAATAAATTCAATGATTTGGGGGAGGGTAAAGATTGGCAGATTTACTATGTAACAGGCTCTGTGTCAAATATGGAGCTAAAAGTAAACTTTCTTTCTATTCCTAGGAATCTGGTCATAAATTTTAACATTTCATATTAGACAATTCACACCTTTTTCCCTCTGGGATAGAAAACTAAATTAGATGCAAAGCAATCACCTTTTTAGCATTAAGCTCTTACATTGCTCCTTAACATACAACGCTGTATCTCATTACATAGAGGTGTCATATTTTCTACGCATTAACATATCCTTTTCCATTTTATTCATTAGGATTTTGCAAGTATTTTAGCATGAAGGTTCCATTTATTGTACCCCCAAATAAAAATAGCATCAAAGTCTTTTTTTTTTTTTTTTGCAATTCCCAAAACACAGTTAGGGAATAATGATCATATGCTAAAAAATGTAAAATGCAATTTGTGCTTTGCCCCATTTACTACAAAATCACTACGAACAATGCATTTTGTACAGTATATCGCTCCAGGGAAACTGGATCAACATCAGGAATGAATAAAGAACATTGCATTTGGAATCAACTAATTCTGCTTCAGCGCTTTTAAAAACTATTTGTTAGGATATGACTTCCTGTCAAGCACATAATGTGATATTTTTCCTCCATAAAACTGAAACAGTTGCCGTAATTTCAGCTTCTCTCATTTTCCACTTTTTAAGCACTAAATATTTAAACAATGCGGACCTGCAAGTCTCAAGCCAGTCATTGGATCCACACATCTCCTTGCCTAAGGTACAGTAACTACCCAAATGGGAGATTACTCTAAGACAGAGACACACATAGTAACAGCTGGCGTGGTCCTTACCTGCCCGCAGGCCAGACCCATTCCTCTTTCTCCCATGCCATGTGGACACGATAAATTTAACTCCAGGGCATCTGCTCCAGACGCCTTTAAGATGTGGAAAGGAAATGAAAGAAAAGACAAAATATTATTTGTGTTCTGATGGGCTTCACCACTGACACCTTCATCTTATGTCACATTCATCAAATTCTAACCATTCTGTTTTCTCCATCACAACTATCTTGTAAGTAGTTTGACGCAATAACTAAACCGTGCCCAACCATAGCAATAGCACTAATAACAACAACAAATATATATTTACTGAGAAGAGACTCAAAGTTTGAAGTGTTCTTTTTTTAATCTCTCTTTTTTATTCCTATCTTGGATAATTATGGTACCACTATTACAGACAAGGAAACTAAAACCCAGGGTAGTGACATAATATGCTTGGTTATTTAGTAACATGGCTGAGATTTTAATTTAGATACGTTTGACATCACATTTATCTATGCATAGCTTCTATTTTTATAGAAACAAATCTTACTAATTCTGTAAAATTTATAATGGAAAAAAGAGAGAGTAAAGAAAAATGTAGCCTGATAGTTGGAATGAATACAAGTGAAACTTAAAATGTTTTTAACTGAAAATCAATTTAATTGTATTAAAAATTCATGATAAGAAACATGAGGTAATGATAGTTTTGTCCAACTTTTGTAATTAAAAGTAAACCTTCCTTATTTAATTCAGTAATTTGCTTGTTGAAAAATAGCTGCTACAAAAATTAAACAAAATAAATCATTGTAAATGTTCTTAAAAATCTGGAAAATATCTTGACACATCTTCATTAAAACAAAAAATGTCACACACACAACAACTCTAAGAATAAACAAAATGGAGGCAGAGAGATAGCATAGAGGTAGGGCATTTGCCTTGAATGCAGAAGGATGGTTGGAATCCCGTCATCCCATATGGTCCCAGGAGCTTGCCAGGAGCGATTTCTGAGCATAGAGCCAGGAGTAACCCTGAGCGCTGCCAGGTGTGACCCAAAAAACCAAAAACCAAAAAAAAAAAAAAAAAAAAAAAAAAAAAAAAAAAAAAAAAAAAAAAAAAAAAAGAATAAGCAAAATACATTTTAATGTTGAATTATAATTTAAGAATAAATGGCTTCTGCTTGCAGGTTATTCATGGCTCAGTGAATAGGGGTTACTCCTAGAATACTGTAGGGAACCATGAAATGAAAGGAATCAAATCTGGGGCTCATGCATGTAAAACACATACTCTAGTGTGTAGAGATATCTCTCCAGGCTAATGAAGATCACTTTAAACCAATAATTTACTGTAATAATTCAAATAGTGAAAAGTAAAGTATATTACTCTTTTGGGGGGAGGTTCCTAAACAGTGTTTAGGCGGCCTGAAGGACATATCTTGTAGACTTGGCCAACCAGGTCTGTGGTTCAGTTTAAGAGTTTGAAGATGCTTCATTCTTTGAGACCAGAAATAGGGGTTACTTGGTGCAATTCTGACATATTCAGAAGACCAGAATATGCCCAGAGGCCTGTAGATCTATACCCGAAGTTTCTAAATGGTTCTAAGGATGCAGGAGTGCTGGAATAATTTAAGCTAGTATTGATAGCATTGAACGCACACTACTGAATTCTTGTACCATCTCCTAGACCTAGGCCCTCTCATATTTTTTTATTTTAGTAAGGTCAATTGTGTAATTAGTTTTCATAATAAACCTATATGTCTACGTGAAGGTAATTATAGTTTTTGTGAAACAGAAATAGTTGTAGTTTCCAAGTATTTTAGAACTTTTTAAGGGGGCGAGGTTTGGGCCACACCCGGTGACACTCAGGAGTAACTCCCGGTATGCACTCAGAAATCGTTCCTGGCTTGGGGGACTATAAGGGATGCTAGGGGATCAAACTATAGTCCGTCCTAGGTCAGCGTGTGCAAGGCAAACACCCTACTGCTTGTACCCCTAGAACTTCTTTTGAGTAAGCAGCAAGTCCTTGCCTTTTTTATATCTGTGCAAGTATTTAACATTTTTGTTTCCCCTTTGTGAATTTTCAGTAAAACTTTAAAAAATACCCACAAATAAATCATGTGAGCAGTTTCTTGATCAATTTTCTTGTTCATTGTCATTCATTAGTGAGTCTGTTTTTTTTTTTCTGAACATTTGTTAAAGTTAATTTGATTTCCAATCTGTTTTATAACATGATTACCTTATGGTTTTTTCCTTCACTAATTTAGTTATAAAAGACTTCATGTAATTTGTGAATTACCATGAATTATGCTACTTTTTCTGCTGCTGATTTGACAGTGAACATTGATAATGTATAATCCTGTCAATTTTGATTTCTAATCCTAGGTCTAGGTCTGTTAATAAACTGGACATATGTGGACAAGGCAGTTAACCTCTTGATGTTGTTGACTCAAATGCCAACTGCAGATAATCTGACTTATTTTAAAACCAAGTCATGTGGGCATTAGCAGCTTAATTAAAAACTTATAATTACAATTAGAAGCACTATTGTACTTTTATTATCATTTCTCAGTGACTTCAAAATTTCATTTAGAATTCTTAAATTAGGCAAAAGCAATTAATACCAAGCTGTTTCAATAATGCTTTGATTAGATAATATTTGGGTAACATTTGTATACATTTTTACATTACACATATTTAAAATGTAAACACAAGCCTTTACTTAACTCTCAGAGTAGATAACAATAATAATCTTTCACTTAAATACAAAATGCTCTTCACTAGGTTCTCTGTAGTAGGGTAGATCATTAGTCCCATTTTTCAAATGATAAATCGAGGTACAAAGAGTAAAAGTGAATAACATTATAGTCGAGTATAAGCTGACCAGAATATAAATCGACCCCCCCCCTAATTTTAGCCTAAAAACTGGGAAAACTTAGTGACTTGAGTATAAGCCGAGGTGAAAAATGCAGCAGCCACTGGTAAATTTCAAAAATAAAATAGATACCCAAAACAATTACAATAATTGAGGAATCAGTAGGTTATAGTTTTTCAATATTTATTGCTAAGGAAAAACTGCAAACTAGCAAAAATAACTTTAAAGCTTGAATATAAAGTGCAGAAAACCATAGCTTAACAGGGAAACAAGCTATATAACAAAGGTTCAAATCCTTCCAAACTGGATTCCTCCTCCTCCTCCTCCTCCTCGTCCTCCTCCTCGTCCTCCTCGTCCTCCTCCCCCTCCTCCTCCTCCTCCTCCTCCTCAACCAGATCTTCAGTGGTATCTGCTGTGAGGGTCTCAGCATAGACATTGTCATCATCACTGAGTCCACAGATATCATCATAACTGCTTTCGTCTTATACAAAGTGCAGAGCATTGTGGGTGAAATAGTTCAGTGAAATAGTTCAATTCAGGAGCTACCTCTTCAGCTCAGCCATGACTTGTGGACTGAGCTAAAGCACTGGTTGCCCCCTTCAGCAGACACATGGCAGAAGATGACTGGAGATTATGTGCAACTTTTGTGCTGGAAAAACTTGGCTTATACTCGAGAATATAGGTAACGCATACAATATAACTTACAAATGAGACTAGGGTCTTCTATGCCAGAATATTGAGTCTAGAGAATACATTTCTACTTACGAGAAATTTCCTTCTGAGGAATAATTTATTCTATATCTGGAATTGTCATAATGCATTAAGAAAAACACAGCATGAAAAGTCTTAAAGTTTTCATCTTGTAAATTTTAAATATTATAAAACCACCTAATTTTGTCTTTTCAGTGATAATTAAAATGTCTTTCGGTTTTGTATAAATATCAGTCCACCAAAACACCTGAAAAGGTCTTTAAATAAAAAGCATAAGAAATCATGTTCAACATAACACCAAAATATCAAGAAACTTTGGTTGACCTCTTTTTTAAAAAAATCCCATCACTGTTGTATAGTGTCTTCAAAGGCAAATAAGTTTCTTTCCAAGCAACTAAAAAAATTCAAAAAGTCTTAATTGCTGAATTAGCATGAAATATTAATTTAACTGAAAATGGACATGCATTCTTTTTGTTTGTTTGCTTTTGTCTGTTTTGTTTTTGTTATTGGGTCACACCTGGCAGCCCTCAGGGGCTACTCCTGGCTCTATGCTCAGAAATCATCCCCAGCAGGCTCGGGGACCATATGAGATGCTGGGATTCGAACCACTGTCCTTCTGCATGCAAAGTAAACACCTTACCTCCATGCTATCTCTCCGGCCCCTGGACATGCATTCTAATTTCTGTTATTCACAAGATTTTTAGTGCAGTCACTTAACCCAGTTGATTCTACCTCACCAAAATGATCACATAAACAACTGAATGCAGTGACAGGAAATTTGCAATGTCTAATATCATACATTATTTATTGACCACTTACTTTATTTAAATTAAAGTATAATTTATATATGAATAGAGTAGCTGTTAGGACCAAATCTTATGGCTTTGAATTTTCTCTGTACCCATGAACTAGATGTTGAAATGGCATACTATTTAATTGTATTTTGTCTTTTTTTTTTTTTTTTTCATTTCTAAGGAAGGAGAAACAAGTGTTTCCTTCTCTACTGATCATTGCAGTTCTAATCAATGTGTGGGACAAGTAAGATAGAAAACCATATAAGATTTCAATAATAGTGAGTTCTCAGTGGCACATGATAGAACTCAAGTAAGTGAATAATAGGGTTGCCCTCCTGTGTCATGCACAGATAAGAATAAGGGACAAGAGTCCAAAAAGGAAGGGAAGTATGGCATAGGGTAAAAGATGCTGAACAAAACTCACAGAAACCAGTACGGTGAGAGATGTTTCTGTGGCAAAGTATGAAAGACAAACTACCTAGACTCTTTTACTTTCTTCTCTGAAAATACCAGACAAGAACCAATGTTGATTTTCCATGGAACAACAGAATCATCTAATCTCAACTGCATGATATTAGACACACCAGGTCTCAGGAACATTAACCACCCTGTGATTTGCCTAGAATGGATTAATACTAAATTGGATTGGGTATCCCTGGACCCAAAGTTAGGGCTTGGGTATGGCTCATTCAAGTGAAAACCCTGAAATTTAGCCTTGCATAATCTAGCTTTGCAAACAGCTCTTTATTAAATATAATCTAACTAGTCAGGGGGGATCTTAGAGATTAGGGAAAACTATATTTCAGGAAAAAAAGCTCTGCAAAGCCTTCACTCTTTATCAGATCTCACAATTTACTCATATGAAAGTTGAGTTCCTGGCCTTATCAATAGGATCTGGTGTTCCCAGTCATTCCTGGGTTTGAGGAAACATTTCATATAGTGTGGAATTTGGCTTTCTGAGCAATTGTCCCCAAAAGAAAGGGGAAAGTCCTGTAGTCCCTGCTTGCCCCCAGTTGTTAATTCAGCAAATGAGTTGATGTCATGAGAGATGCATGTTAAATTAATAGAGTCTTCTTTTTATAGTAGTTTAATTTTTGAGTACTCCTTTTGGGAATTTAGGGAATTAGTGATATATTATTAATATTTGAAAACAATAAAGCATGCGAGTTAAGAGCAAAATAATTTCAGTTATGCAAGAACATGAAAAAATAAAATTATATGTCAGAATAAAAATTATTATAAACAATACTTATTTAAAGGCTGTTTTATATGGGCCAGAATGGTGGCACAAGTGGTAGGGTGCATGTCTTGCACATGCTAACCTAGGAGGGACCATGAATCGATCTCCGTGCATCCCATATGGTCCCCCAAGTCAGAAGCGATTTCTCAGTGCATAGCCAGGGGTAATCATTGAGTGTCACTGTGTGTGTCCTCCCCCCCAAAAACAAAGAAACAAAAATTAAAGAATATTCTATATATGTCATCTTTATAGCTATTTTATTTTACTTTTGGGGGGGTGGTTTGAACCATATCCAGCAGCTTTGAGGGGTTACTCCTGGCTCTGTGCTCAGAAATCTCTCCTGGCAGACTTGGGAGACCATATGGGATGCTGGAATTCAGACCACCTTCGGTCGTGGGTTGGCAACTTGCAAGGTTTAATGTCTTACCACTGTACTACATTTCTGGCCCCTATATTACTTCTTTATTAAAAAAAAATCTGGGTCACATTTGTGATGTTAAAGGCTTGCTTCTGGATACTACTACTCTGGGAAAAAAACACACAGGTCTAAAGTCTTCTTTGTTAGTCTAACCATGGACTTTATACACTCTAAGAGTTTCCCATACATAATCCTCAATATTTAAACTTTATTCTGATTATTGAGCAACATTAAAAAAATATAAAAGGAAAAAGGCAACCTCTGGGAAATTTTGAAAATTTTCCATAATTTGGAGTCACATTAAAAAATATTCCTATGTTTGGTCAGTTATTTTGGTCCAGAAACTGAAAGAAAAAAAAAAAAACTCTTCCACTTTTCTGGAGTACTGATAGCTTCCAAATACAATATTCCATACAAATTGCATACAAATACAAATTCCATACAAATATTCATAAAAAATTGACTGTGTGTAAAGCCTGTCTGTTAAAACAATATTGAATCATATACAACCCAGATGACCAGCACTGATAAGTTGTTCACAATAAGTGATGGAATAACTGTGGCCGTAATAATTCATATTCTCTCTGTCTTTTGTTTTAATGTGGACTTCTACATTTTAAAAACACTTGTTTCAATTGGTTTTAAAGAAGATTCTCTACAACAATAAACCCTAACCCCACCCTAACCCCTGTCAGAGCATTATATAGAATCAGATGTGATGGAATCCAGCTGTGCAGGAGAATGTGAAGGCCTGAGGACAGTTCCTTTAGGTGATATCACTGAGGTGGTCTAATATTTTATGATTAGAGAGAAAACTTTTTTGGTTTGTTTTAATTGACACCATTTACAAGAGTGGTTTTCACTGCCTGTCTCAAGGCTTGTGTTGGTCTGAAAAGTTCTTGCTCTATAATTGACAATGGTCTTCAACTGCTGGTCCACTGACCTTTACTAGTCCACAGATGTAAAAAGGTTAAATCCACTGATTTACAGATTGACCTTCTTGATATGTAGATTGCTCTCCTGTGCAGAGATTCTATTGTCTATTTTGATTGAAAGAAAGGCATATCCTTATTCCTCCTTTATTCTTTATATTTCCCCTGCCCTATTTTTTTTCCTATTGGAATTTAATATCATGATATTGAATCAAACTACAAGTGAAGAAATAGATACAGAACGTGAATAATCTGAAGAAATACTTGTCAGTAAATATGTTGTCATCAGCTTTTCAATAAGTATATTCAAATAGTTCAAAATGACTCCTCTTTCTGAAAAGTATTCTATTTTAAAATATTTTTGTACTGCAGAAATGCATGGAAGCAAGCACTATTGATGGCCATTTATCAAAGTCAGCTTACAATTGGCAAAGCCCATGCTAAGCATGAGATCTGTGGAAGATTTCACGGTCAATTAGGTAAATACATGTATAAAATGAACCCAGAACCGAAGATCATGAAACCAATTACTGATCGTCTTTAATTTCATCCTTTTAAGTTTCATAAGCAATGTTTCCCTCAGAGTTTTGAAATATTCAGATAAAATAAATAATCAACATTTTGGAATATATAAAAAGCTTTATAATATTTTTTTTATAATGGAGAGTCATTCATCTATAAGTACTGTTACATATAGCCTTCTATATTTATATCTGAGAAGCTTCCAAGAATAATCAGCTCAGGATACCTAGAATATTTTTCATGACAGCATAATGGACATATGTGTAGATTTTTAAATATGTATTTTCCTATTTGAAAAACAAATTTGAGGAGCATGGTTAGTTGTTTGCATTTATGCAAGATTCAATTTATATTAAAGAAAACCTGCTGACTAGTGTTTCATTCAGCAGCATTCTGTCTTACCATTTTATGCATGTCTATACACAAAGTAGAATAGTATTAAATGAACCTTTTATATTTTAAATATTCAAGAGTTTTATATTCAAAATTTCTTCTCTCACTGTCAAACTAGTTTGCCCAAAGGCAAGGTAAGATCGAGTTAGACTCTCAAAGGTAGAATTAAATTTTATCATGACATCCATCATAATATACAGTTTGCTTAATATGCAAATAAAGAATATATGGAGTTAGAAAATAAAAGGTTTTTCAGTAGTGTGTGAAATCCAAGGGACCACTTTTATATGCTAGATTCCTTTTAAATTTACATTTCCATCATTTTAATGAAAAACACAGGGTAAACAAATTATAATAGAAATGTTTTAAGTTACCACTTTCTATTCACTTTTATTTATACTGTGCTATTTTTTATGGCAGCTCTTTATTTAAAACTAGTAAATAAAAAGAAGAGAAATAAAATAAATATAAACTAAATAAATCATTACCTCAGCCATTTTGGAGAGTTCCATCCAGTCATTTTTGTTGTAACTGCACATGATGCTAGCAATCACAATCTACAAAAACAAAAAGAAAAATCTTAGTTCATGTAGTAGTGTATCAGTATACAAAGGCATATCAATAGTAATATATAAATACGTTTATAATAGTGAAATATAGTGTAAAATTAGTTTAAATTTGTCAAAAAACTATACTTTAAAACAGCAGGATCTTTCTCAGAGTTAAACAAATGACTAAATCCAGGGATTTAAATTTATATTAGAAACATCCTAGTTTATTGTTTGAACTCTTGCATAAGTTATTTAACTTTCAGATGCTCAAAATTCCTAATTTGTTGACTGGAGATAATACAGGTTTTTCCAATCCTCAGAAAATGATAGTGGAAATTATGTTAATCAGAGTGAGTGAATAAGTTTTCTAAACTAGACAATGACACAGAAATGTTTATCAATATAAAACTGATGGAATAACTAAGAGGCTTAGAGGTATGAATAGAAAAGATATTAAGGTAAGGAAAAGAAATTCAGTAATGTTATATCACTCATATATGATTATTGTATGGATATAAGACCTTGCATAATTATTGTGCGCTATCACTTTAAATTTTGCTATATACTGTTATCTAGTTTATCAGTCAATGTATTGACTATCTATTTACATTTAGTCTCCAGTGATGACCATAGTTATGAGTACTACCCTAGTCAGGACACTCATGAAAAGTATGCATCTACTATTATATTCTCTTGGGCAAGGCATTTAGTTTCTTCATTAGATAAACATGGATTAATAACATTGCTTACTTTGTAAAGTAATGTTAGAAATTGTTAAAGTTATATAATCTAACAATGTGCTGGACACTGTTTTAGTGGCTTTTATTTCAATGACAGTCACCACTAATATTATTTTTCCATTATATACAAAGACACTAGGGAATTCGGACATAAAATCACATAATGTCTTTATGACACCAGAATCAAAATTGTTCCTAGAAAGTATAACTGAGAACTTGTGCTTTTGACAACTACATTTTACTAACAGAACGTTAAGTACATGTAATAATATTGCATAATTAAAATTTATGGTTACAAATTGAGCTCACGTCATATACACCTTTTTACATATGATTTTTCAAATGTGTGTTTTAAATATCAGATGTTTAGAGTACTAAAGATTTTCTGAAAAAAATAAACAAAAAATATAACATACCCTATATGTTTCTCTTTTTTTCCTTTCATTTCCTTTTTTTTCAGTAAAGCAGCAAGGTAGTTTTTATTGAATTAATCTTGCTTATGTGAAAGAAAAGAGAAAGATGTGTTTGAAAGAACACAGGCTTCTTCAGAGTGTGAATAAGCAAAGAAACAGAGAAAAACAAGAGAGATACATTTTCAAGGAAGAAAACAGGTTTGAAGTGCAAGTCAGCTTGTTGATTTTCTCACCTCCTGATAGACTAAATTCTTCATGGAGCTAGGGATGGATGGCATCATTTATTATTTTCTCTATACTGTCTAAAGCAAAGTGTATATAATAAACCTATGTATATAAGTAATGAGGTTATCAAAATTTAAGAAGCAGGGATTGCTTTATCAACTCAGCCTTTAAAGGATATTAACTAGAGATTAATATCATGAGTGAGAAAACAGTAAAATAAGGTGCTGATGGATATTGTTGCCAATATAATACATTGGAGTAAAGACCTATCAAGAGTTTTGTGGGTGGAAAAATGGCAAGCTAAATGAACAAGTTAAAATGAAATCAAGGTGTATCCATTATAGTAAACCATAAACCATATGGAGAATTGTAAAATATGTTAAAAATAGAAATTCTGGGGCCTCAAAGAGTGGTTAGTGACTTAAAGAACTTGTGTGGCTAGCAAGAGTTTAAATCTTAATTATCTTTTTACCCTCACATAGATAAGAATATTAGGTACAATAGGAACAAATAGAGTGGACACTAGTGACTGAATAAATATTTTGGTCATAAGCACAATGAAATACCATTCATTATATAAAATAATAATTGTTGCTATTCAACATAATAGAGATCAATTTAATGAGATAATTCTTAGTAAGTAAGACAATTACAAACACTTTTACTTTACTAACTCATAGAAGATAGAAAAACAAAAATAAAGTACAATGAAGCCAACCAACAAAATGTTTCAGGCACAAACAAAATAGTGGTTACAGGAAAATAAACGGGGGAGGGATTGTAAATCTAGTACAAAGTGTTAATTACAAGATGAAAGTGAACAAATGAGACTTTTGTTTTATTTTGTTTTGTTGTTTGTAAGGCCAAACCCAGGAGTGTTCAGGGATTACTCCTGGCTCTGCACTCAGAAATCACTCCTGACAGGCTTGGGGACCATATAGGATGCCAGGGATTGAATCTGGGTTGGCCGCATGCAAGGCAAATGCCCTATCAGCTGTGCTATCACTCCAGCTCCACAAATTAGACTTTTTTCTTTCTTGGATCACACCCGGCAGCGTTCAGGGGTTATTCCTGACTCTATGATCAGAAAATCACCCCTGGCAGGCACGGGGGACCATATGGGATGCCGGGATTTGAACCACCATCCTGTATGAAAAGCAAACGCCTTACCTCCATGCTATCTCTCCAGCGCATGTTTTGTGGATACAAATTAGACTTTTAAGAATGAATAGAACATAGTATATGAAAGTTTTTTTCATAATATTATATACCTGAGTTTATAATAAAACAGTGTTACTTTTTTCTTTTAATAATTTTTATTTTGACCAAAGTGGATTACAAATCTTTCACAGTAATATTTTAGGTACTTTTTAAAGAAAGTAATGAAAAGCTCTGAGTGTTTGACTCTGAGTAAACAAGAAACAACAGACTATGAATTAAAAAGATAAGCAAACAAACAAAAAAAACAAAACAAAAAAAACAGGCACTGTCTCTTGTAATGACTCCCTGGAAGAAAGCTCAAGGCCATGAATTGCATCTATTCTTCTGCTCACATAAACCAAGGAGTATCACAGCGTCTCCACTTCTCTAGGTCTCTGATTTCACCAAATAATGTGTGATCTCCAGGACACAGCAGCCAGGTATAAAGAGCACCATAATTAATGTGTGTGACCCCCAATCAGCACCCCAACCACTAACGAGCAAGTATAAGTTAGAGAGCACCTTGAACAATATATCACATGCAATGACAAGGAAACAAGTGTGCAAATCTTATAAGCATACACACAAACACAACTAAAGTTTGGGACCTCAAGCAATCATTACAACCAGAATTTATGTGAATACCATAAGAAGATATGTGAGGGGCCAGAGAGATAGCACAACAGTAGGGCAATTGCCTTGCTTGCAACCAATCCAGAATGGATGATGGCTTGAATCCCTGCACCCCATATGGTCCCCCATGCCTGCCAGGAGCGATTTCTGAGCACAGGCCAAAAGTAACACATGAGTGCCCCATAGTTGTGAATCCCTCCCCCCCCCAAAAAAAAAAGAAGACATGTGAGCACTAATGAACACAAAAACCATAGGGGTGTGTAGCCCTTGTTCTTACAAAAGTAACAGGGATAATGAGGGAGAAGGGGAAAAGGAAGAGAGAGAGTATAGAGATTCAGAAAGATTACTCTAGTAACTACAATTAAGGAAAGAAAAAATAGATGGACTGAGGAGGAATATTTTAAATGCCTAATCATTTTGAGTTCAGAATTGAATCTCTGTATAGTGGAAATGGAGCTTTTCTGAACTGAGAAAAATGTAAGAATGTTCCATGGCATTTTCTCTAGGGACTCAGAGAAAGTGAAAAATCATATTGCAGGTTTGCACTTTTTCAAGCCATAAAGGATCTTCGACATAATTATATACTTCCTTTCAGTCATTCCCATATGATCTCTTACCTCTGGGAGATTTTACACTACACGCGAGAGGGAAAGCATTTCCTTCCGAAGTGAAACTGGAACTTAGAAACAGAAGAATCTCAAATGTGTACCCTCCAAAGAAAAGAACTGTAGACTGAGATTGTTTTCTCATAAATGTTTGCTAGCAAATCAAAATTGCTTTCTACTCATTGAGCATCTTCCTAAGAATTTTTCTCATTTTCAGGTTAATGGTTGGTCTTGGTCTAGATTTTTCTCTTTGTTTTCCTTGCCCTTAAATAAACAAGGCCCCAAACCCAAACCATCAGTGTAATTTCCTGTAGCTTGCTCCAGCGAGTTTTCTTTCAATAGAAATCCAACTACTGTACCAGAATTAACAGATGTCTGCATTACAATATTTGAATTTTTTCACTTTACTCTTTAGCATAACAGTAGTTAGAAAGAGGGACTAGGAGGAACAGAACTTTGGGACAACCAGATTAACTACCAATGGGACATAAATGCCACCTGGTAATCTTTGCATGAAATAAGCAGAAAATATAACTCCATGAAACTTCAAAGAAAGTTGAAGGCAGGAAAGCAGATTTATATTTCTTTTTCATTTTTTTTTTTTTTTTTTGGTTTTTGGGCCACACCCGGTGACGCTCAGGGGTTACTCCTGGCTATTCGCTCAGAAGTCGCTCCTGGCAGGCAGGAGGGACCATATGGGGAACTGGGGATCGAACTGCGGTCCGTCCTAGGTTAGCGCAGGCACCTTATCTCCAGCGCCACCGCCTGGCCCCCTATATTTCTTTACTTCAGTCAGAATCAAGAAAAACAGATCTAAAATTATGATTCTGGGGAGTTTTGAGATTTAAATTTTATGAATAATAATAGAAGTAGACAAAAGCAGAACACCAGAAACCGTCTCTAAGCATGGTTTAATAATATTATATTAGTAAAAGTATTAGTATTAATAAAATAAAAAATAAAATAATAACCCAGTTCACAATATCAAAAATATGAAGGGACTACATAAGCATTGATATCGACTGATCATATCCTGTCCCTTCTCCTAACACCAAGAAAGATGAGGAAAAGGATCTTTCTCATTGCAAGATTCAGTGGAACTGACGAGCTAGAGCAGAAATACAATGGCTAGGGAATAATATTCACTAGCACTGACAGCAGACTATGATACATGCTCTCAACTAGAATAACATGGTTCCTCTTTACTAAATGGCATTTTTAATTTTGATAAAGCTGTTTTTGCTTCAAATATATATTGATCATGCCAGTGTTGGTTAAAATCATCATTTTCTCCATAAGGTCCCTGGAATCATGAAGAGCTCAAATTGAGCTTGATGAAGAAAAATATCATTCAGAGAATTGCCCTGAATATCCAGAGCACCAGAGCATTGGTACCATCAAATGTCTAGGTATGCAGTGACAGAAAAAGATTTGTGGGACTTTCCGAGTTGTCAGGTAGGCGCAAAAGGAGAGTTTAAGAAGGATAAACAGAGGTAGGTGTTATTTGTGTGGTGTTAAGAAGATACAAAGCACGTTCTTGTTCTCCTTTCTCCATTTTCTAAAAATATTTTTTAAAATCTTTATTTAAGCACCATTGTTACAGGCATGTTTGTAGTTCTGTTTTAGTCACAAGCTGAATATCCCTTCACCAATGCAACATTCCCACCACCAATAAATTTCTTATTAAAAATGTGATAATATATCTCAGGCAGAGCTAAACATATTTATAATCTTTTATCCAAGTTCATCACTAGAAGTAAAAAGGTAAAAAAAGAGTGTTCTATTAATTCCAAAACTGGAATGGCAGAGCAGCTGGTGGCCCCCTAACTTATTCTTCATTTTGTCAGCCTCCTAGCTTTTCTCAAAGCTAACATTCTAAGAAAAAGTAGAGCAGAGATAGTAGTAAGAAAGCAAGATGAATGATGGGAAGGACAAAAACTGCAGTCAAATTAATTTAGGTGTGACACCAAAATGCCTGTACATGAGAACTACTAAATCAAACTAGCATCCTATTTCTGTCATGTCCTGATTATTACTAATCGCAAAACTAAATTGACTATATTTTAAATAAGTTCTTAAATGTTTTCTAGCAGTTGAGTAAATTTAAAGGGCGATAACTTGATAGATTAAAAATGGCAAATGCTGACTGGAGCAATAGCACAATGGGTAGGGCTGTTGGCTTGCACACAACCAACCTGGGTTTGATCCCTGGCATCCCATATAGTTCCCAGAGTCTGCCAAAAAAGAAAATGTCTGACCACAGAGCCAGGAGTAACCCTGGAGTGATGCTAGGTGTGGCCCCCGTCCCACCAAAGGCAAATTTTCTAAGTAATCGAGACTAAAACAAAACAAAACAAAACAAAAAAAAACTTAGGACTTGTTTTTAAAATACACGATAGCACTATTTTGGAAGCATAAAATTGCCCCCAAATATTTCATTATTTATTAAAAGTAATTAGGTTTATTCAAGTACTAAGGCTAAAAGATACAAATACTAAAAGAACACTGGATATAACTGAATCTTTCTTTGATGATTACAAAGCCCTTCAAGTGTTTTGTTGTTCTTGGTTTTTAATCAAGCAAAAGAGAACAGACAATATTTTCCTATGTCAAAAATAGTATCGATGGATATTTTATATTATAAAAAATATTCATATTACTGGGAATAAATACCTGTAAAATATATTTTAAATGAGTAGCTTTCCCCTATATTTTTCTTCTGCCTCATAATTTTAGCTCATATCTTAAAACATTAGTGGGCAAATTTATTTGTCAAAATAAAATTCTACATAGTAGTACATTTTATGATAGTTTTCCAGAAGATTCAAACAATTAGTTAATTAGCTAATAGGAAAATTGAATATTTTCTGTGTAGAAATTAAGTATCATTCATATAAAAGTTAAGTTTATAAAGAATTGAGATTATGTTTACTCATCAATCTTCATCTAGTATTTATTTATTTTATTTTAGGTTTTTTGGGGGGTGTAAACTTAGCTTTATTCAGTGCTTACTCCTGGCTCTGTGCTCAGGGATCATTCTTGGATGTAGTTCAGGGATCCCAGGTGGTGGCAAGGAGTGAATCAATGTTAGCTTTATGTAAAATGTCTTAACTTTTGTTCTATCTCTCCTATTGCAATCGGATGCATTTCTTTCCAAATAAAAATCATAATTTTAATCATATTCTTTATTCTTTTTGTTTGATCTTTTGGCACACCTAGCTATCCATGCTCATGATTACTTTTGGTTCTTGTGTTCAGAAATCACTACCGGTAAGCTCAGGTACCAATTGGGATGTCAAGGATAGAAAGTATATCTATTGCATGCAAGGGAAATGCTCTACCTACTGGACTATCACTCTGTCATATATCATTGTTTTTATTTTAATTTTTAAAAATAATTAAATTATATATTTTATATATTACATATAATTTATTAAGCATGTATAGGATATATAATCATATATAATATATAACATGCATTACATATAAATATATAAAATATAACTACATTACATTTATATATTTATTTTATATATTACATTTTTGAAGTTTAATGATTAATTTTTATTATATTTTATTTTTTAAAATAATATCTTATTTAAACACCATGATTGCAACACGTTTGTAGTTGGGTTTTAGTTATAAAAAAGGAATCTCTCCTCTTCACCAGTGCAAACCTTCCCACCACCAATGCCCCTCATCTCCCTCTTCCCCCAAACATTTTAGTTACAAATCAGAACAACGATGAGATACCACCTCACACCACAGAGATTGGGACACATTACAAAGAACGAGAATAATCAGTGCTGGCGGAGATGTGGAGAGAAAGGAACTTTTATCCACTGCTGGTGGGAATGCCATCTAGTCCAAACTCTATGGAAAGCGATATGGAGATTCCTCCAAAATCTGGAAATTGAGCTCCCATTCGACCCAGCTATTTCACTCCTAGGGATATACCCTAAGAACACAAGAATACAATACAAAAACCCCTTCCTCACACTTATATTTATTGCAGCACTATTCACAATAGCCAGGCTCTGGAAACAACCAAGAGGCCCTTCAACAGACGACTGGCTAAAGAAACTGTGGTACATAATTACATTTTCTTATGGAGTAAATGATTTCATAAAGTATTTTTCAAATTGAGTCACAGTAACAGTTGCACATTTTAAATTAAAGAACTGGGGACTGGAGAAAAAGCATGAGGTGTAAGTCTTACAAATGTCTGACTAGGGTCAATCCATAATGCCATATATTTTCCCATATAACCTGCTGAAGTTATTCCTCAATACAGAGTAGGAGTAAGTTCTGAGTACCTTTGGATGTATTCCAAAAAACTAAAAATCAAAAATCAAAGCAAGACAAAAAATACAATCATAGAATAGAAAACATAAAACTGCCATCTGGCAATATAAAACTTATCTCATTAATTTCTATTTACATAAAGACTGTGCATGAAACACATCTCAGCAACATTATTTTTGTATTCTATAGCCAGAGTGTGAGTTACATTGTAAATTCTGTCAACAATTCAGCTAAATATTTTAATAGGGAAAAACTACAAAGTGACAAAGGTGAATAATTGTCAATTACAAGTAGCTAATTTAGATTTTGCCAAACAATAAACAAAAATTATTCCTAATACTATTGGAATTAAATTAAAGAAGTAAAACATAGAACTGTGATATTTAAATATATTTAAACTAAAATATGTTTATTTAATATTAATTAATTAACATTCAATAATTTTTGGTGTTTTTGGGTCACACATAGCAGGGCTCAACGCTGGCTCAATGCTCAGAAATGCGCCTGGCTCAATGCTCAGAAATCGCTCCTGGCAGGCTTGGGGGACTATATAGGATGCCAGGATTTGAATCACATCCTTCTGCATGTAGCTCAAATGCCCTACCTCCATGCTATCTCTCCAGTCCCTAACATTCAAATTTTAAATTTACTTTATGTTTTAAAATAAAGAAAGAAAGTGACATAGGTCTCATTTTTGGCTTAGGGGCCAAGTCTAGCCATATTCAGGGGATATTCCTAACTTTGCTCTTATGTATGACACCTGGCTGTGCTCAGGAAACCATTTGTGTTTTTGGGAAATCAACCCAAGGTCCTAAAGATTCAAATCAAGTGCCTTAACACCTCAAGTATCTTCCCAGTCTCAATTGAAATTCTTTGTTGTTCTTCTAACTCAGGTCACCTCTTATCCACTGATGTCCATATGCTTATGCTATACTATATATATAATGATTTGAATAATATATTTATGTATAAAATTAAGACAGTGGCCTAGAAAGTACAATGAATAAGGTGTTTGCCTTGAAAGCAGTCTCCCTCTAATCAATACCATCTTCTTTGTCTCCTGAGTCCTCACTGAGTTCAGAGCCAGGAGTAAACTCTCAGACACCTAAGTGTGATCACCAAACTAGCAAACAAGCAAAATCTTAACTGTGTACACCTCCAATATCCTCCTCCTCAGTGTAAGTACAATACATCTATACATACAACTACCTTTTTTTTTTTTTTTGGTTTTTGGGTCGCACCCAGTGATGCTCAGGGGTTACTTCTGGCTACTATGCGCTCAGAAGAAGTCCCTCCTGGCTTGGGGGACCATATGGAAAACCGGGGAATCGAAACGCGTAGGCAAGGCAGGCACCTTACCTCCAACGCCACCTCCCGACCCCACAACTACCTTTTGACACATAAGTTCAATTTATCCCAAATTAGTAAACCAGGGGGTTCGTTATTTTCCCTCTCTAGTTTCCCTCATCGATTTTATTCATAACTCTCAAATTCAGTGGTTCAACTACCAGCCTACAGACCAGTGCTGGTACAAAAGTGTAAAATCTTGAAATTTGCTCTACTCAGTAGTTCATTGATTTCTTGAATTTGGTCAAGTATTGAAGTTTCTTGAAAAGTATAACAAGATAAACTAATTAAGAAATAACTCCAAAGTTTTGGAGACAACATATATATGTAGTTAAGTCCAGGTGAGGTTTGTCCAAGAATATCCAAGTTACTCTAATTTGCAGGAAAATTTGAGAAGAATTATTTGAATCTGTTTCAAAAATTTTTCTTCTAATCCCCACAGGCTTAGTTAAGTTGCTCCTATTTCTTTCCTGATTACTTAAGTAGACTCATGACTTTTCTTATCTCTGATTTCTTCTTATGCCATTTTCTATTTCTTCTAAAGAACAAAATGGAGCTCATCACTCTTTCAATCTAACTTCAAAATAAAATCCAAATCTTTAAAATGCTGCTCAAAAATTTAATATAAGATAAGATATGGATACATATATAAATTGATAAAAATGTGTAAAAGTATGAGCCAGGGCAGTTTAAGAGTTAAAAATAAAGGAATATCAGTTGTACCTGTGTTAATCAGGGAAGGGATGAAAGAAATCATGTGTCCAATTTGAAAGTCACCCATGGCTATTTATTGAAAATGATTAGAAATAAGAAAAGGAAGACTACTGATGGCAGAATCCATAGCAGAAACAATGGCATGGGCTTCTGTTTTATTCTTTTTTTGTTTGTTTGTTTGTTTGGCCACACCTGGTGAGGCTCAGGGGTTACTCTTGGCTCTGCTCAGAAACCACTCCTGGCTTGGGGGACCATATGGGACACCTGGGGGATTGAATTGCGGTCCATCCTAGGTCAGCTCATGCAAGGCAAATGCCTGACTGCTTTTGCCACCGTTCTGGCACGGGTTTCTGTTTTTATGAATATTCTATTGTCGCTATTTTGTTTTTCTTGGCGAAACCCAATGGTGGTCAGGATTTACTCCTCATTTGAGCTTGTGTATTATTCCTCGCAGGACTTGGAGAAGCATTTGCGATACAGGAATCAAGACTGGGTTGGCCTTGTGCAAGGTAAGGAAGAACCTTACCTGCTGCATTGTTTTTCTGGCCCCTGGAATATTTTAGTTTTTGTTTGTTCATTTGATTTTTGTTTTGGGCCACACTCCGAGGTGCATAGGATTTACTCCCAATTCTGCTCAGGGATAACTCCTGGTAGTGTTCAAGAAAGCCTATGGTAAAGCAGGAATCAAAATCAAGTTTGACATGTACAAGGTACCCCTTTCAACGTGCCTATTGCACTGTATCATGCCCTGTCAAGAATATTGTTTTAATAAATTTCAACTAGTTTATCTTTGAAATAAATTAATGGCTCTATTCTGGGGCAATTAAGCTTGAAGCTGGATGTAAGGTAAGGATCAGAATGTTTTAGGCAAAGAGCCAAAGAATAATTTTCAATCAGCTAAATATTTTTACTGTGTGCTTTATTTTATTATTATTTTTTATTTGTGGAAGTTGATGGGTTTTATCTATTTGTGCTATTGGATTACCCCCCCACCTCTGTGCTCAGGGATCACACCTACAATGTTTGGCTCTCTCTCCGATGTTGGATTGTAAGTATTCTGATTAGTAAAATTATGCTCTGTCCTACTTGTTTTAGTTTCTCTTGACTGTGTCAAGGACCTATTTTCTGAGATCTTTAGATCATTTTTATACTATCATTTTCATATATATTATATATAAATATATAATTTAATAATATAGTATATATTTATATATGATTTAATAATTTATATATAATTTAATAATATAATATATATTTATACTATCTGATATCTCTAGATCATTTTTATACTATCATTTATACTAATATTTATTCTAGACTGTCATAGGATATTAAATAGTTTTGCTATATTTTTTAAAAGATGGTTGGGGTTTGGTAACAACCAGGACAATTTTTCATCCCCCTAACACTAAACACAGTATCTTATATACAAGTGAGATTCAAAGAGCATTTGCCTCAAATAAATCTTAAGACAAAACTGGGAAATTATAACAGCTCCACATTTTCCTTACCTATACCAATATATAATGGTAGCAAATTTCTAAATTATAAAAATAAGAATAGGTGATATTGTACAATTATAATTTATAAAGTATAATCTGTATTTAGAACATCAATTATATTTGTTTATATATTTATATTTAGTATGAATTTTCACATGTATGATTACCATTTTATTTATTTCACACCATAAATTTTTTATAGAAAAACATATACTAAGAATGATGAGCAAAGAAAATTTAAGTTATTTAAGATCAATAGTATAAGATCAATTTAAGATCAATAGTATAAGCCAGGATTAGCTAGAGTCTTCTAACTTTAAGTTCTTCTATACTACATAAAGACTGTAATCTATTGATCTACCAGTTCAATTTACATTAGAGATTCTAATTGACTTTGAATTCTCAAATCCCTATGGCAGATTATTTGGGGGGAAAACCTTATGTTCTCTGTATTTTGTATCTTTATAATGTATCTTTGTCATAATTGGAGCATAGTTGGAATATCTCTAGAAGGTAATTTATTTTTCTATTTCTGAAAATTTGGGCTTATTTTTTTTTAACATTTTTAAGCAATAGAACTTGGAATTAGTAATGTTGTGCAGTGATGAACTAAAATTCGAAGTAGACTTGTCTTTATCTGTTTACTCTCTTGAAATCCTGAATATGATCGAAGTTGCAATAAACTGCTAAAGTATCACTGGCATCAAGATTAGACATCTAGTTAGGTCCATGGAGCCCAGCAAGCTCCTAACCTACCTGGAAATTGATCACAGATGAAGTGAGAAATTTGAGACAATAAGAACAAAAAGCTAACTATAAAAATTGTGAATTAAATTTGTAATTATAGAGATGGGACTAGCTTTTTAAATTTTTATAGCCAAAATTCATACAAATTTATTAATAGAATCAACAATGTCAGGAAACTAGATATGATTTATAGTACATATGGCAAGCATCATGCTACGTATTTATTATCTAATTATCTCTAATACTGAGAACTAATAGAGAAGAGATTGGTGCTCTTTAACAACAACAACAACAATAACAACAACAAAACCAACAGCAACTCAATGTTTTAAGCATAGAAACTATTAATGGTCATTTAGCTGATAAAGAACAAATCTTGATGTGTTTAGCATTATTTTTACCTCCAAATCATCTTTGCTCCTTCTTCACAAATTCATAGAAAATCTTTGGGATTATTTGTGCACAAAATAATCAATATGTGCTATGTTGTCTTATTAATTTTGTTCTCCTGGGATAATATTTTATGTATTATTTAAAAATCAGGCATTTTTTTTCTACCACAACTACATAAATACCAACTAAACTAGATTAGGAGTTGTAACTGCTTAAAAAAGCTTAAGTGATACAGAAAAGCCCTCTACATCCCTATGTTCATCGCAGCACTATTTACAATAGCTAGAATCTGGAAACAACCCAAGTTCCCAAGAATAGATGAGTGAATAGCAAAACTATGATACATTTACACAATAGAATACTTGCAACTGTTAGGAAAAATGAAGACATGACATTTGCCTATAAGTGGATAGATAGGGAGAATATTATGCTGAGTGAAATGAGTCAAAAGGTGAATATACATAGAATAATCTCATTAATCTGTGGGATATAAGAACAAAAGGAAGAATAGTATGGCAATAGTAACAAGAGACAATAAGTTGAGGATTAACAGTACTATTCCATGATAGGATGCTTATCAAAAATAGTGGAAGTGCAGTAGGGTAGCAAAAGGACCTCTATGACAATAATAATTGGCTCTGATCTCTCTGGACAATACTGGGTATTATATGGAGATAAAGTTAATGCCCTTCATTAACATTAGTGCAAACCACAGTGTTTAAAAGAAATTAAAGGAGAGAGTAAAGGAGAGAGAGTGACAATAAGAGAGAGAGAAAGAGAAATAAAATGCTTTCTCCAGAGGTAGGCAGAGGTGAGGGAAGGACTTACGACAGCAAATGTCCATGGGTGACTGGTGAAATATATTGTAAGACTGAAACTGTATCATGAACAGCTTTGTAATTATGGTGCTTAAATAAAAGAAAACAAAATAAAGCTTAAGTGAGTCCCAATTATTCTGTGTAAGACACAGTAAGGCAATATACTATTTATCCATCACTAAAATATGTTAGGTCATAAAGAGAATAGTATTTATCCTTTAATAAGGCCCTAAATCACATGATTGTACTTTATCTTAAAACATTAAAAACCCAGTCTATTAACTGTAAAAATTAATGTTTAGTTGAATGTGATGCATTCATTTTCCTCCAGTTTCTATGACACTGCATCATAGACATGTTTTATACCATTGTATTATCTTATTTTATCCAAGGAAATGATATAATATTTTAATCATATGCATTAAAACTAAATGCATATAATGTGCATTTAACATATAGACAATCCTTTGTTATTTATGACTATAATATTTTTCTGGTTTATCCTTCTAGTATGTACTTTAAGGATGAATAAAAAGTTCGTAAGTTAAACATTCAGAACTACTATATGGCTTTATATCCATAAGCCATTTAGTATTTTCCTAGTATTGCTCTGGCATTGGTTTTTAATCTCTGATGTCTAACTAGAATTGGATTGTTGTTCTCTCACTGTTGACCCTTCACTGAGATTACAGTAAGTCAACTGAAGTCATGAGGTTTGAATTTGCTGTACACAAGAAAAAAGTGTGTTTCCTATACAAAACCTGTGTGAGAGATTTGACTTTGATTTTATTTGAAAGGTCATAAAATGTTTCCTGTATTGATGTTATTCATTTAAGGACATAGCAGCCTTTCAAAAGTTCATAAATGGTTTTATCTGAAATATGTTATATAGTCTATATTCTGATTTTAAAAGTTCATTTTTAATTTAATGGCTTGAGCAAATATCAATCTATTGAACTTATTTAATAAATTAATAAGAGAGTACTTAAAAAATTCCTAAGAGTATTAACATGAGACATAGGAATTTGAAAAAAAAAAGTGAAGGTTAAAATAATGAAAAATTCTCAAGTAACTATATTACAGTTTTCTCTAATTTTCATAACTTGGGTATTTCTATCAATATCAAATACATTTAACGTGAGTATTGCAATGTTTAAACATTTTCTGCGATTTAAGTGTCAGAAATTCTAAAATTTTTATAATTAAATTATTAAATAAAACGTTTTCAACAAACACAAAAATTCTCAATAAAATTCTCAAATAAAATGTTAAGTAACACTGTTATAACATTCTTTAAGATAGAAAGAGCTCATGAACATTTTCTAAAAAAAAAAACATAGTATAAAACGAAATGAAAAACTACTCAGATCTGTAAACTATATGAAACTGATACCATTTGTAACAATATGGATGGATCCTGAAATAAATAAATAAACTAAATAAAATTAAATTTACCAGAGAAAGACATTGTATGATTTTATTTACATGTGGCAGATTAAGAAATAATACAAATATATCAACAGCACAATATCTGACGCTAAGAAACTAAGGAGAAGTCAACAGGAAGTAAAGTGGGTGAGTCAATCTTGATCTATGGTGATGATTATAACATAATATATATATTTATATATAAATATGAACATTGGAAACCTCCCTCTATCTGTTCTTTCTTTCTTTTTTCTTTCTTTCTTTCTTTCTTTTTCTTTATTTCTTTCTTTCTCTCTTTCTCTCTTTCTTTCTTTCTTTTTCTTTCTCTCTTTCTTTCTCTCTTTTCTCTCTCTTTCTTTCTTTCTTTCTTTCTTTCTTCTTTCTTTCTTTCTCTCTTTCTCTTTTTTCTTTCTTTCTTTCTTTCTTCCTTCCTTCCTTCTTTCTTTCTTTCTTTCTTTCTTTCTTTCTTTCTTTCTTTCTTTCTTTCTTTCTTTCTTTCTTTCTTTCTTTCTTTCTTTCTTTCTTTCTTTCTTTCTTTCTTTCTTTCTTTCTTTCTTTCTTTCTCTCTTTTCTTTTTACTATTTGCTTTGCATCAGACAAGGCATAGCTCAGGCACCATATTTCTGTCTTTGTAATTAGAGGGCTTACCTTGTGAGACATAGGTCACAATATGGTGTTGTGGCTCAAACTCTGGATCCACCAGCCAGTGAACCCCAATGTACTATACTCTTTCCCAGACAGCCACAAATGTTGTTCATTTCTCCTTCTGCCCTGCTCAAATATTATTGACTAGACACTTCGTGGAAATTGCAAATCCTCTCACCCAACTCTATTTTTGTTGATTTGGAATTTCCCACCATATAATTTTAACTTATGATACTTGATCTTTTTCATTCTATAGTTTTTTTTTTGGTTTTTTGTTTGTTTGTTTTTGGTTTTTGGGTCACATCCAGTAGTGCTCAGGGGTCACTCCTGGCTCCACACTCAGAAATCACTCCTGGCAGGCTCGGGGACCATCTGGGATGCCAGGATTTGAAACAATGATGACCTTCTGCATGAAAGACAAACACCTTACCTCCATGCTATCTCTCAGCCCCATCACTCAATAGTTTTAATCAAAATGATTAAAATCCTCGTGTTGAATTTAAAATGGTGCTGGCTTGTAGTCAAGATCCCCATGATGATACTAATATATAATTTAACATTTTTTGTATGAGACACCTAATTTACAAAATGGGAATTTTAATACAGATATCTCATAGAAACTATTCTGGAAATTACATGGCATTAAACATTTGACTTTAAGTATTTTTCAATGAAACTCAATGATTGCTTTTATGACTAAGCGAATAATGTCATATTCAGATTTGCCATTTTATACAATTTAGAGTGCAAACAATGACATTTTGAAACAGAGCAAGACTTGGTTTTGAAAATGCTCAGATAAGACTTAAAATATGTTTTTAAAAGGGTAAAAGATATCTTTTATGCTCCCTTGATTTTTCTGTAGCATCACATTATGGGTGTATTCCATGTGTAAATTAAGTAAAAGGAGATGAAGTGTTGAGTCAATTTGTATATATTTTATATTTTAACTTATATATACACACTGTATATCTTAATTATATAACCAAGGTTATACATGTATTTTAGATTTCATGGAATACTAAAAAACCTATTGATACTGAGGAACTTTTATATTAAGCTTTATTTCTTGGCTTGTAGGCTTTATCAAATTGAATATAAAAATTTTTCTACTTACTCATAGGACAGTAAGTAGAAAATTTTTACCCTGACACTCCAGCACTCCTTTTTCTTGTTTTGTTTTCTTTGTTAGTTTATTTGTTTTTGATATTATTTCCTTCTCTTTTTTATTCCTCTTTTTCTTTCTTTTTCACTCTTGTGGCTATTATTTGGTGATTTTTTTTTTTTTTTGGCTGGGTGCATTTTTTTTTTCTTTTTTTGGTAGTTGCTACCAATTTTTTTCTTCTTTTTCTTATCCTCTTTATCTCTAACTGAATCACATAACTTGAATCATTCAGCCTCATAAATTGAGGGGGGGAAAGGATGACACCAGGACCAGTCATATGAACATGTAGTGAAAATAAAAAATGATCAGCCTTGAACAGCAAACCCAAAGTCAATGGCAACAGAATAGATAGCCAATCTACAACAAACTCTAAAGTGGAGACCAGTTGCTCCAGTATTCCGGGGGGTAAAGGATGGAAATATGGGATACATGCTGGGAATAGGAGTGGAGGGAGGACAACACTGGTGGTGGGAATGCCCCTCATTCATTGTCAGTATATACTAACTTCTTCTGTGAAATATTTGTAATGCATTTTGGTCATAATAAAAACTATTAAAACATTTTACATACTAAAAATAGACATCTAAAACCACCCTAAGGAACTTTCACCCTATACCTGTGATCTTTCCAATTTGAATGAACTATATGCTGGGACCAGATGCAATGACTTACAAAGGAGGAATAAAGAAGTGTTAGGAGTTAAGAATCATTATATTTTACCCAAGAGTTCTAGCATTGTTAACTACAAAACTAGAAGCTTCTTTTATTTATTTATTTATTTAGTTTTTGGGTCACACCCAGCAGTGCTCAGGGGTTACTCCTGGCTCCATGCTCAGAAATTGCTCCTGGCAGGCACGGGGGACCATATGGGGCACCGGGATTCGAACCGATGACCTTTTGCATGAAAGGCAAACGCCTTACCTCCATGCTATCTCCTGGGCCCCAACTAGAAGCTTCTTTTCTCATTTGGCTCTCTATAAAAATAAATATATCTGTTGTGTCTATATTTTCCCTATGCCCATTTATATACTCATTTATTGCCTATGTCATATGAAGCTACCGGTACTTTCTTCTGCACTTTTTCCTCATGCAATGAGACAGACACAGAGTAGATAGTAAATATAATAATGATCCTGTATATTCTTCTTGCAGAAATGACACCAATTTCAAAATATTTTGCTTTCTTTCTTCTTTACCATATCGGTGACCCATCATATGTGCCCTCACTTTGATCAACCTTTCTGTACAGGATAATATTTCAACATTAGTTTTCACAAGCTTCCACCTCTTGCATTTTCAGCAAGCAACATTTTCCAAGAGTAACCACCCTACTAAGCAGCAATTGAAGTAAAACCTTTAATATGTTTAATTTTCCATCAAGATGATGAATGAAACTCAAATAATAAAACAATTTTTGTATAATTGAATATTGAAAATTGTATCCTTGCCTCAATATGTTATTGATACTCCAGAATCAACCATAGGCATAGTCCACCTTTTGTAAAAACCTTTCAATTTCATCTATGTTCCAAAATCTAGTTCAAAATGTTCCTTGTTGGCATTGTGATTTACAATACAAATAATGACAAGACCTTTTTCAAAGCGATTGGTATAAACTTTATACAGCATAATGAATGTGTTGGCATTTGGTCCTTATTTGCATACTATAAAAATAAAAGTGTACGACAAAGTCCTTGTTAAATTCTCATTATCTGTTAAATGAATATATTCAAAAACAATGGAACCTAATTAAAGCAAGAAATGGTAAGACAAATTTATGTCCTCCTAATATATGTACACATATATGTATAGGATAGAAATATTAAGTATCCTAGAGGGAAAGTCCTCAAATTTCTTTCATCCAATTAGTCATTTCATAATATTAAATATATATATGAATATCAGCTATTTCAATGACTGAGTTAGTGTTATATTTTACTGTAATCAACACATTTTAGTTGCAATTTAGAATGTTATAGTTTTCTACAACAGTATACTTAAAGTTTGAAAATAGAATGTTTCTTTATAAAAAAAGAAATAACAACATATTCCTTCTTGTTGTTCCTCTTTTCTGGCTTGTTCATAAAGCACAATTGTTGACAGCAGTGCTGTTTTAAACATCAACAATGAGGTGTTTGGTAATCTTCTTTCTCCTCTCTCCCACATATAATTATATGGTCTTGGAAACTTTCAAAGCAAATAAGAGAAAAGTAGCCTTGTAAAATAAAGTAATTGTACAGTTGGGGTTGGTAGTTCTCTAAATTAGGGTAAATTAAATATTTATTCTACTACATAAAATTTGCTAGATTAAAGTTTGTTTAAAAATAAATTTATGAGCATAAACTTGTCTTAGGAATTAGTGTATAAAGCAAAGGTACAATTATGCTTTAGGTAGAGCATATATGACTGCAATTTTGGGTCATCCAATGCTTTCAGTCCTGATAATTACTATATCTTTTCAAAGAGCATTATAAAGCCTATAACACTGATTATTTTAATTAGTTATAATAAGGCAAAGAACAACCCCTAGAATAATTTCATTTAAAGAACAAATTCTGGCTCAGTAGCTTCTGAATTATTTATAACCACCTCCAATTGTTCAATCATTTAGCAAAGAGAGAAATATACCCTTCCCTCCCCACAAAACAAATCACATAGTAGAACACTATAGAAGCATGCAATGAGGATTTTAGTCTTAGGTACAGCCATGATATCACTGCTTTTTTCACCTGCATGATTGTGAATACCTTCTCAACATCAATGCTTATCATATGTTACATTTGCAACTACACAGAGGAAGTTGTTGATGGCTTTATATTTGGAACAGAAAGAACAAAAGCAAAATATGAAACATGTTACCTTTTAACTAAAAAAGTATAAATGAAAGTATATTATAAAGACTGAGTAGAAGCTTATTTGATAGGATGATTTTCTTAACTGAAAAAAAATTTTGAATAAGAAAGTACAAATCTTGGATATAAAGACTGGGTATAAGCTTATTTTGATCTGGCATTTTTACCTGAGAGCAAATTGTTTTGTTTTTGTTTTGTTTTGTTTTGGGGCCACACCCTGTGATGTTCAGGGCATACTCCTGGCTATGCTCTCTGAAAAACCTCCTGACTTGAGGAGAGGGACCATATGGGACAACCGGGGATAGAACTGCCATCCTAGATAGGTTAGCGCATGCAAGACAAATGCCCTACTGCTTGTGCCACCGCTCTGGCCCCTGAGAGAAAATTGTTAGATGAAGAGAGTATAAAGATGGTATAGAGATGCCTTCTAAACATAGGATGATCTCACTTATTGGTGGTATACAAAACAACTGGATGAAGAAATGTAATGTAGTAAAAGGGGCATGCCTATCTCACCCTATAAAACCTAGAGCTTAAGGGGAAGGATAGAGAAGGTAAGAAATCAAGATAGGATAGAAGATGAGAAAGGTAAATAATGAGGGAACAGAGGTGGAGCGTTTGCTATGCTGATGATGTGAAGAATGGTACAGCTATAAACCCAAAATACAGACTCAACAACACTGAAAGATCTTAAACTGCAAGCTTAAACCACCAAACTTTGTAATGTGAGATGCTGGAATAAGGGAACACTAGTGATGAAAGTTGAAACGGGTGTGTGGTATTGGTTTTCAAATAATATGTGCCTAAAACTCAATTATCAATAACTGTAACTCAAAGATTTTTTTACCTAAATAACAAACTCTAATCTATAAATAACTTTGTAAGTGTAATGCTTCTTTAACCTAAAAAAAGAGAGAAAGACAAAGTGTCTTTTACTAAGAAAACTGCACTTCTGTAGCTGTATATTCATCCATATACTTTCAGAGACATGGAGTTTTGCTATTTCTTTGGAAAGAACTTCCAACACAGTATATAACTATTTTCTAGAGATTGTTCTTCTTTTAAGACATGTTAGGTATCTTTCTGGAATTATCTTCTTTTTTTTTCTTTAAATATATTCTAATGCTTGGCATATTTATCAGTATATATTATTTATCAAGCCAGGAAAATTTACTACATTTTTTAAATGTAGCATATATTCTTTCAAATTATATATGCCAACAAAATATACATAAAATACATGTAGATTATATATATGGAAAATAAACTATTTCATAATATGTGTACTACAATTATAATGCTATGAAATAGTCATCTTGAGACTAATTACTCAGACATATACATATTAAATTCTATAAATTGGAAGAATATTTTATACTTGACAAATTCATGTTAAATTTTACAAGTTTAAAACATTTTACAACATTATAACTTAAAAACTTATTTTCAAGTTATAATTTGTTACAACTTGTCTATAAGTTGTTTATCAACTTTGGTTAACTTTTAATGAAATTTCCGATGAAGTATTCACTTTAACAATATCATAATGAATCACAGGTGCTTTAAACATGTCATATTGGAAGTTAGGTCTTCTAATTACCTTCTCTAAAAGATGTCATGAAAACTTAAGTTAAACTAAATATATAGCTACATTTCATGCATTAAATATATTTATATATTTATAAATATACATATATAATAAGTATATATATGCAAACATACATTTATATATACATTAATCCAAAATGTTTTCACAATGACATATTATGTTATTAAGTGGAAGTGTCCCACAGTAGACTTTAACTTGGCTCTTTGATTTCTGATTATAATAATAATATTAATCTTTAAAAAAATACTATGCCTTAATAGATTTTTTCCTCCTAATATAGGATTACTCTGCACTTGGCCTTTCTTACTCTCTTTTTTACTTAGTTTGTCAAAGAGGTTTCATTATCAATTGATTATATTGTAGCTCTAAAATTTCAAGTCATTCAAGAGGCCAAGTATTCTATTTTACAATAAGTATTTTATTAATTTTTTGTAAAGGCAAGGATTTCTGAAGCACATTTTTATCACCTGTTTTGCTTTTTGCTCTGATCTGAATGTCAACTTCTTTGTCTGGTCAATTTATTATAACCAATTTTCCCATAAATTAGTTTTAAAGCATACTAAGTAACTATTATTAGACTAAACATCCCATTAACTTAAAGAAAATCTATGAACAATTTTTTTCCAGCATTGACTATATTCAAGTTTACTCCTGGCTCTGAACTCAGAGATTAAATAAGGCGAGTTCTGGATCATATAGGGTACTGTAGACAGACATGGCTCTGTTGTGTGTCTAAAGCAAGCACACTATCCACTGTCCCCTATCTCCAGTCCCAAACTTTTCTAATGTTTTTCACTAAATTTTCTTTTATCATACTAAAATGGTTATGTTAGTATTATCCTTTGTTTCACTTCATATGAAGTTATTATTCCAAGATGAAAATATTAATGTTATATCTATATTATGTTAAACCATACATTCATGTTACATACATTACTATCAAACAATATGTAAGTATGTATGATTTTGTAGCCATATCTAGGTATATTCATGGATTACGACTTTCGATGGTCAATCTTGATTCTGTGCATAGGAGTATTCTTAGCAGTCTTCAGATATCTATATATACACATGTGCTGTTCCAGGAACTTAACTGGAATTGGCCACAAGTAAAATTCCTTAACTACACTATTATAACTCTGTTGCATATTAACATATGTAATATACTTTAAAGGATGAATTTTTCTTTTGTTATAATGTGGGTTTATCATTTAATTGACATTTAATAGCATTTATCTTCAAAGATACTATTTGAACAACTATTAATTTTTAAGGAATATGTAGATAACTTAGAATTCCCCTGACCATTAGGAGTTTATTACAATTGATGCTATGTGGTCTAGTGAGGACTTCGTTCATAATATCTTGAATAGATTCTAATATACATGAACTTCAATATCCTTCTTTATATCTTTATAGGACTAAAGATAGGTGTTTTAGTGACCTTTTTTGTCTTGTTTTTAATTTTTGGGTCACACCTAGCAGTGATCAAGGATTACTCTTGAAATCAATCCTAATGGGCTTGCATACAATATGAATGCCCAGGATCAAATCTGAGTCGGCAATGTGCTATCACTACAAGAACTGAGGTTTTTTTATTTTTTTTTTTTTTTGTTTTTGGAATACACCTGGTGATACTCAGGGGTTACTCCTGGCTATGAGCTCAGAAATTGCTCCTGGCTTGAGGAATCATATAGGATACCAGGGGGTCGAATTGTGGTTCATCCTAGCTTAACACATACAAGGTAAATGTCCTACTGCTTGCTCCACTGCTCTGGACCCAGAATTGAGTTTCTTAAAACAAGTTTGACTATTCCTATAGATTTCTATTCCTATTTTCAACTTTACATTTTCACCTGTGTTTCTAAGGTATACCCCTAAGACACTAAGCAAGCATGAGCTAATATCTTCACATCTATAATCAGTTAAAATACTAACTCAAATACATAAATATCAATTATATCAAATAGTACTTTAAACTATATATCTTAACTCGAACTGTGCTAGTTAACTAAAGAAAATATAATCATGTAGTTTTTAAAACAAGGATATATAGAATGAGTAAACTATTCTTTAAATAGTCATCTTGTTTATCTGGAATATATGATTTTTTAATTTTACTATGTTGTTTTCACTTATTTTTTAAATATTGAAATATGGTTCTTATTAAAAACTATCTATAACATCAAATCTCATGCAATAAGAATGTTAACCATTGTAAACACTGTCATGTCTCTGAGAAGCAGAGGAATTATCTTGTTATCAATTTAATAATGGAACACTGAAGTAAATGATGCCATCCACTGACACAAGTAACTCTGTTTCTCTGGGGAAATTCGTGTCTGTGAGAACTGTCAATCTAAATGGATATGGACATATTGAACATACTCCCTTCAATCCATAAATCTACCCTTTCTGGAATTCTTTAATAAAAAAGATTCCTTATTTTGATAAAGACACCGGTAAAGAATAGCTTGACATTACAGATCTACAATCCCCTTATTTAATATGTAGGAAGGGTTAATAAATAATTTAACAAATTTTCTTCCTGTTTTTTTCTTTTAGGATAACTTGCAAGGAAATGCATTTTGGAGTGTTTAGAGGAAAGAACTACTGATAATTTTATAGTGATGTGGAAAGTGTATATATAAGGTATTTATTAACTATTTGTTTACTTTGGAAAAATTCTACAAAAGTAGTGTACTTGGGATATTTTGTGTTAAAACTGAATTAATTTTAATTCAGATGAATGTGTCCTCATATTTAAAGTGACATAGCTTTTTCCATGAGAATATGTGACTAACATGAAAACAATTAACATTTTAATCAAATATTGATAGTAGGATATCATTAAAATATTCTTGATACATATACTCAATATTAGAACAAAGGGAAATCAAGAAGTCAAATTGGTTGCTTTGCTAAATTACCAAGAAAGATTTATTTCTTAGGTTTAAATTGTATTAAATTGTAGTAATGAGAATAGATTTTAGCCCATATTGGAGAAAGATTATGTTCTCAACTCCTAAGGATTGGAAATGAATTGGATTGAAAATGAATTAATGTGCATTAGGGAAATTTATTTAATGTCTCTAGTTTTCTTACTTGCAAACTATCTGTAAGTATAGTGTATCCCTTTTAATTATTTTGTGAGAGCTTAAAGAATTTTAACTTTTTGAATATTCTATGCTTAGTATAGAATGGATAGTAAGTATATGCTAACCACTACCTTTTTTTCTTAACTCAAATGATTATGTATACTATCAGTTCATTAATGATCTTATTTCCAAGTGGATCAGGACAACTATTTGCATGAAATTCCTCTAGATTTCTGTGGAGGAATGAGAAAGTTTTGGACCTAACAATAAAATATAATAATGGACATTAAGTTATTGATTTTTTTTAAAAAAGATAAAATATATAGCAACCTAAATCTCTGGGTGATCAAGAAATATGAAGATACAATTTTATCAGTTACTGTTCACATAATCTATAGTACACTAGAGTGCCTCGTATAGAGTAGGAGGGAATAAATTTGTTGAAAGAATATACATAGTTTAGTTTGGGACACAAATTGCTTATCAGTATAGACCATTTCATTGGTGTAAGGTGACATTTGTGCACTTTGACTAAAAGTTGGAGGAAATGATCATGACTTCTACAGCATTTGGAAAAACACCAAAGAATGTGAACAAATTACTAGGAGTTTAAAGACCTTTGTCTTTGGTAGGAAATTATTTAAGAACAAAACCAAAGGGTATTTCTGTAAGGATATTTGCAGAAATATTGACATAGAAACAACTAAGAAGAAGTAAGATTGAAACAATCATTCAAAGTATTGCCACTAAAATGGACCAAGAATATATAGAAGCAGTGGAGATTGTTTATTAATTATTAATATCATTCTTTATTAATAAATGAGGGATATGTTTTGATGCAAATATCCCTAAAATTTTGACTCCTGCCTACTTTTATTATACCTCTGTAAAAATTAATAGTTACAAATTTATCTTCATTATTTAGTATAAGTGTCAGTAATAATGAATACAATATAGAATTTTATTGTATTTTAAATAATTTATAAATAAATAGATATGGTTTTACTGCAGGATGAAAATGTACATGTCAACCAAAATAAATCATTTTTACATTAAAATTTTTACAATTAAAATGATCAATTAAATGATTTTTACAATTAAAATTAAATTACAATTAAAATTAATTGTAATTAATTAGAATTAAAATTAAAATTTTTACAATTAAAATGATCTTTCAGTTTGTTTAGTCCTTATCCAGGAATCATGTAGATGTCAAAAGGGAATTTTAAATTATTGGACAAATAACATTAAATCATTTAGTTATGATAATCTTTTCAGACTTTTTCTGATAACATGCCAGTTATTGTCTAGAAATTCTGATAATCTGATATTGGAGAACATCATGATGGTATCAATCTAAAGAAGATGTTAAGAAGATATAAACTGAATTGAAATTTTATTTTTTTCTGATTTGAGTCTCTTTTCTCACTTATATAGTGTTATTTATTTATTTATTTGTTTTTAATAAATAAAAATAGTGCAAAATTTTTAATAAATAAAAAGAGACAGGAAGATTGGCCTGGACATTTTATTATCCAACTATGTTCCAGGATTTATGCTAAGTTCATGATAGTGGTACCAGTAGAGAAAGAAACAGAATGGATAGAAGTATAAATTGTAAGATTTTGCTCAGTAAAGATGACAATATGGAATGCGAATTCAGGCTGTGTGAGCACTATAAAAAGTTGTCAAATTATCCCTTTATTAATAGAAATTTGTGTAGATTATTCTTTAAGGAAATGCCTCCCATAGAAGCTTCTTGCAAGTAGGACTAGGTTAAAGGAGGTGAAATTCCTTCAGTGAAAAATGGCAATTCAAAGAAGGTGACTCTCATAACTGCAGGCATAAATGCAGTAAGAAGTATTTAAATAAATAAAAGAGCGCTACTGTCCAAGGAAGAAATAGAATGAGATGCTATCAGGGACAAAGACAGTTGTCATGCTAAAATGGATGTCCATGTTGTGATGATTTTACGATATGTTAATGAAGTTAAATTCTCTCCACATCTCTCCTGATGCTTGTATGTCTGTAAATTTAAGTCAAGGATGTAGCTGAACAGCACTAAATTCATGATCTTATTCAGGTCTGTAGGCAAACTAGAATTCCTTGCTTTAAGCTCATTCTGTCTGGCTTATAGTCTGGTTTACTGGGAGAAGGGTACGATATGGCTAAGCAGGGATGAGTGGAAAGAAAGCAGCAATGTCTTTTGTTCCCTTTCTTTCAAATTCTATGTTATCCTAAAGAAGCAAGTACAAAATGGCATTGCATCCCTCCTGCTGGGGATAGTGCAAAATTGGTCATGGACAATTGTGAGCACAGAGCTGACATCGTACCCTGGTGACCCGAATGAGTTAATGCATTGTCCAAGATCTCTAATTTACAACCAGGAAGAATTTGGGGTATTGAAAGGCCAATTGAATAGGTCCATTTTTACCCATTGTGATTGTACTGACAGGTCCAGTTCATTCTCCTTTTAACTGACTCACCAAATCATGCATTCAGACAATTAAATCACCAATCCTTTGACAGATTGCAGAATCTCTCCAATGTAGCAGTCTGTCACTTTAGGTTCCACCTTAATATAACCTTTTCTTTTTCTTTTTCAGTCACATTGTATTTAAAATCTTTGGCACTTATTTTAAAATAACACATTAATAATATTTCTTAGCTTTTTTAAAGCCAGTTAATATAGAATATTGCCTGTACTAAAACTAGATATACAGCCAACATATAGCTAATTCTATTGATTCATTACTATAGTACATAGATGTATTTTATGTCTTCATATCCTTGCACAGAATTTTCTGAGAAGAAATATTATATACCTTTCTACTGATGGTAATAAAGAAAAAATTCCAATAAAACAGTAAATGGCAATCACTACAAAAACACGTCAAAGTTATTGATAAGATAAAATACTAAAATAATAATATTCAATAAAAAATATGTGAAAATGTTCCTAGTAATAATAATAAGAAGAAGAATTATTATTGTTATATTATAATGGGAGGTTAGTAGTTACATGTGGAAACTCCAAAATTCTGTAAGTATAATTTATAATACTACTGAATAAAATAGGATGGAAATATGTCTTTTATTACTGAGTACAAATTCAGTAGGAGTTAAATCAGAGTAGTATTGGCAACACAACAATTTTGCTCAGATAAGAAAGAAATATATAGTATAGAAACAAGATCTGCCAAATTGTAAAAAAATAAATGACCCTTTTTCATCTTTGACAAAACTGCCATGAGTCATGTTATATAGGGAAGGAAATTTTTATTATAATACTAACTATACATGATTCATTATTTATCATAGAATTATTTATAATCAAAGTCTCTACCATTAATACTGAATTGAAATCAATGATAGTCAAGGATCTTTCTTTAGATTTTAGAAGATCAACACTAAATTATTTCCTCCAGACAACTGATACTAGATACATGAACTATTAAATCAATAATAGTTATGTTGTACAATTATGTACCTACAGTGAACAAAATAAATCATTTCCCAATGCTAGTTTTTTTTTTTGGATTACATTTAGAATTTTCTACAATATACAAATGCCAGAGGTTAAAATTTTCTAGACTGATCGGTGCCAGCTTCACTCATTTCCTTTTTATAATCATAAGTACTATTATATTTTAAGATAGACATATTTTAGAAATAAAAAGGTGATAATAGTATAATTACAAAGATTAGACATGTATTACAGAGTAAAATAAGCTTCTCTAAAAATTTCAACATATAAAAATCACTTTGCTCAGGATATATCTTAGGAAAAAACTGGTCAAGCATTTTTATAAGACACTGATGATTTTTCAATCTACAAACAATACATTTGTATACATTTAGTTATAACATTCATTTTTATTAAAAATAGATTAAAATATTTAGAATGACTGGATGCTACACAATATTTCAACTCAATAATTCAATATAATATGTTATCAGATTGATGTCTTTATCTTTTTAAATTTTATTTTATTTATTTTTTAAATTGATCTTTTTAAAAGATAGTTTTCCTGGGGTTAGAATGTAATTACATAAATCAGAAATGTAGTCAGCATGTTTGTCATCGATCAACTACAAAAATTTACTCTGTCCTTTAAAAAGATATAAACCACACAATAAAAAATTATGGATACACTGGGCACACAGCTGAAAGCTGACAATTTTGGGAGAAATGGGCGTGCCAACCTCTCATGCTTCTGAAGCCATGCCTGCTGCATACACCATCCAGACGTTCCTCTTTGTGTATGGCCCAACTTAACCACTCCTCTGAGGTTCTATGCAAAGGTAACAATCTAATTAAACTTCAGATAAGCCAGTATTTGGGCTGATATCACCAGGACCATTATTGGAGTGAGTTCTGACACCCTCCTCCAGACAATATTCTACTTCTAGGAGACCAAGAAACCAAGAACTTTCCCATAGGAAAGCCACAGTATCAATAATAATGTTTTGAAATCCTGGTGCAGCCACATTCATGGCCATGTGATAACTTTGCTTAATATTGCTATTTTCATAGAAACATAGCAATTTAGATACCAATAAGTAGTTGAGGTCACTTAATGTTTGAAAACAAATGAGATAACAGAATGGTCAGTTAGCTGCAATATCTTACTAACCCTTATGCCAATGTCCTAATGACCTAATAGGAGTTCCAATACTTTTCACAAATTTGCTTGTCACCATACTTCTCTTTTTCTTTTTTTTCCTCTCTTATATTTATCTTTTCTTTATGAAATAATTTCATCTCATTTGTCTTGAAGCAAATTTATTACAGTCTACTATGTGATGCATGTTTTTAAATTAATTACATTTAAAAAGAATATAATTATAAAAATCAGGATATGTTGCAGAACTTAAGAATTCCATGAAAAAACAATTACCAAAGTAGATGGTAGATTTATATTGTCTCAATAATTAAATATAAGGCAGATGATTTTTGTTACTAAAATTAAAAAAATTATTCAAAACAAAAATAAAATTAGAGATCTTTACACTCTTCCAGGACTACAAAGTTTTAAAAACCCAATCTCTTTCAATGATCCATCTCTTTTTTTATGCTTTTGAAATTTAGAATGAATATTTCTATGAGTAGAGGTCCATATAGAGTTATGCATGCACATGACAGATAAACTTCAAATAAGATAAAAGCATAAAATTTGACATTTCTCAAAACTAACATCATCTAAACACATTATAGTTTCATCCCAATCACCTAGCTCAAATTCTCCTGCGTTGTGTCTAAATACATTATCATTTGAAGCATTGGCAACACTATTTAATTCATTACCCTTTCAGATGTCTTATCTTTGTTTGCATATAATCTCATATGTCTTGTATATATTGGCTAGCTCATTAAAATAAGACTGCACTTTATAATTTCTTTATAACTATAATCAAGTACCATAGTAATATGAAAATATTAACAAATGATTGGTATACAAAGATATTGCTACATTATTTTCTATTGTTTTAATTGTTTCAGAAAAATAAAATAAAATCAACAGTTGAATTAATTTAGTGACAGCACTTAGAAAAGGAAGATTGAATAATAGGGAGTGGCCTGGGAATTGAATGTAGATTTAAGAGGCAGGAGGTAATATGCATCTCCAAAAGAATTCATGATATTGGGGCTCGGGAGATAGCATGGAGGTAAGGCCATTTGCCTTTCATGCAAAAGGTCATAGGTTGGAATTCCGGTGCCCCATGTGGTCCCCCGTGCCTGCCAGGAGCAATTTCTGAGCATGGAGCCAGGAGTAACCCCTGAGCACTGCCTGGTGTGACCCAAAAAAAAAAAAAAAAAAAAAAAAAAAAAAAAAAAAAAAAAAAAAAA
>PVKC010000840.1:24500-58591 GCA_004027635.1 Crocidura indochinensis | reverse complement strand
TTTTTGGTTTGACAAGTCAGGGCTAGAGGGATCTCTTCAGGTTGAGCCATTGCCTTGTACGCAGTCAACTCAAGTTCAGTTCTCAGTGCTCTGTCTGGTCTCCTGAACAACTCCAGGCAAGATCCCAGAATGCAAAGGCAGGAGTAATCCCTGAGCACAGTCAAGTGTAAGCCCCAACCCCCAAAATATTCTTAAACATCTTCCATTCTTTTAATTTCCCAAGGTCCCATCAAAATCACATTGTTTATATTTATAACTGAAAGGTTAAAACTTTTTTAGCTTTTCCATATAGTTAGAGATATTCTTCGATAAATACACTACAACTAGGCAGATAGTATTTTATTTCTTTTTGTTTGTTTTGGGGGCCACACTCCGTGGTGCTTACTCTTGGCTTTATGCTCAAGGAAATTTTCTAGTGGTCTCTGAGGATCATATGTGGTGCTGGCATTCCAACCCAGATCAACAAAAGGCAAGGCAAGTATCCTGCCTACTGTTCTATCGTCCAGCCTCATTAGTAGTTTCTTAGTTGTTTTTGGTGGTCACACCCTGCAGTGCTTGGGGCTTCCTGAATCCAGGCTCAAGGGTTCCTGGCCAGCTTGAGGAACCATATGGGTACCTGGCATTAAATTTGAGTAAATTATATGCAAAGCAAGTGCCCTCTCTGCTGTGCAATTGCTCAGGCCCCTACTGGTGATTTCTAAAGGTTAAGTTGCTGTATGGGCTACTATATAAATAATACCTTCATACTTTATGACTTTTGAAATCCTTTGATTCATTCTGTACTTTAGAAAATACTAGTACATGCAGTAATACAGACTTTCTTTTTTAAGAATTTATTTATTTAAGCACAATGGTTACAAGCATGTTTGCAATTGGATTTCAGCCATAAAATGCACAAACCCTTTCACAGTACAACTTTCTCACCACCATTGTTTCCTCATTTCATGCCTACTGTGAATGATTTGTAATCCACTTTGGTCAAAATAAAAATTAGAAAAAAGAACAGATCACATCTTTTTTTTTTTTTTTTTTGGAACACACCCCGGTGATGTTCAGGGGTTACTCCTGGCTATGTGCTCAGAAGTTGCTCCTGGGTTGGGGAACCATATGATACACCAGGGGATCGAACTGCGGTCCATCCAAGGCTTGCGCAGGCAGGCAGGCACCTTACCTCTAGTGCCACTGCCCGGCCCCCAGATCACATCTTTTCTTAAGAAAAAGTTTCTTTCTGACTTTTTTTAATTTCTTCAAGAATTCTAAGAACATGCCAACAACTAAAATTGAATACTGAGAAGCTTAGCTTAAAGCAGTTTTCTATTTAATAAGTTCAATAGGGAATTTCTAGTTTTCTCCTCATGTGAAGTTGCAAACCAGATAAAACTGTCCATTTAGGTAACATAAATCATTTGAATAAAACTTTCCAAATGTAAAGGCAAACTATGACTTATTAAATGAATATTATTGCTGAAGAGAAAGTTTAAACATAGAATTTAAAGGAAGTCAAACCTATTTACTTCTGTTAAAAATATTTACTTAAGGGGGCCCAAAGAGATAGCACAGTGGTAAGGCATTTGCCTTGCATGCAGAAGGATGGTGGTTCGAATCCCGGCATCCCATATGGTCCCCCGTGCCTGCCAGGGGCGGTTTCTGAGCATAGAGCCAAGAGTAACCACTGAGCACTACCGGGTGTGAACAAACCCTCGTCCCCCAAATTGGTTTTACTTTAAAAGCAAGGAGACCCATGGCAGATAAGTTTAGAAGCTTTCCCAGTGAAACAATTGTCAATATTTTTCAATGTGGCCAAAATAAATTTTATCCATTATTGCCACTTCAGTTTTGAGAATAGTGAAAAATTTCACTATTCTTATTTACATGTAATTTTATTTCTATCTAATATCTTAGATACTTCTAAAGCAGTTGAATCGAACCATGTTTTATAGAAGGGATTACTCTAAAGCTAAACATGCTTTTATAAAGACAAAATCTTCTAGGTGCTGCATCAAGTACAGCTAATCTGACCCACCTGTTCCCAGAGACTGATGGAAGGATAGGGGCAGGTCAGGGAACTGTGTCAGGGGACACATCTGAGAATGGTTCAGTTTCCTCCCATACCCTGGTTTGCCTTCTTCACCCAGTCAACACTGAAAACGTGAGGTCCAGAATACATCAAATTTAAAAGATCTAATTTTTAATACTTGAAATAGTGCTACTGTAGCCTATTTTATATGTAGCATCTGCTGTACAAAAATATTTCTCTGAATTTTATTACTAGGTATAGAATTAAAAATATTGCCTAATAGTCCTCAGGGATGCAGGGATCACTCCTGGCAGGCTCAGGGGATCATATGGGGTACTAGGGGTCAAATCTGGGTCAGCCCTATATGCAAGGCAAATGACTTACCTACTGGGCTATCATTCTGACTCTCATTTGGGTGTTTTGAGGTCATACCCACTAGTATTCAGGGATTACTCCTCATTCTGCATTCAGAGGTCACTCCTGGCAGGAATCAGGAGACCACAGAGAGTACCAATGATCAAACTTAAGGAGCTTGTGTACAAGGCCAGCTCTTATATCTCTGACCTTAGTATACAAAACTAAAGTGCTAAATATGAATAGATAAAACTATTTTTAGGGGAGGGATTTGCTCTGGTCTAGGTCATTTTCTGTAAGCTACTGCAAAGCCACAAACCTTGGTAGAGATAACTCTATTGGATATAGTTTATGGACTCAACATAATTGGGGGGAGATGGATTGGACAGATTAGTTAAAGGTTGAAGGGTTTGAGAAGTAGATTTACCATCAGCTGAGTAAGCTTTTTGATGAATTTTGGTCAGCTATTTGCTCAGCTATACTGAGTCTATAAATAGACTCTTGAATTTATTACTGAAGTTCCAGAGGGCAGTTCTGCATAAAGATGTCCAGGTAGCATAAGAGGCAACTATAAATGAAAGGACTAACCATTATAACTGAGGTCTATATCAGCTCTTATTCTTAAGGAATAATTGATCTAGATTTATTCTAAGAACATTTTATTTCTTGGATGTACCTGTTTCTCTAAATATTTATCTATATACTGTGTTCAGTGATATAGTCCAAAATAGTATAAGTTTGTATTATATAAACCTTCACTTATTGAAAGCCAGAATATCTCTCATATTATGATTGATAATTAAAATGCCTGGACATTGTATATTTGAATGAAGATGAGTATATTTTAATTAATTTTTAAAATATAATATAGTTAGAATAATATGCTTGCACTGGTCTTGAAATTTATGGTCTTGGTATAAAGTTACCAACATTGCCACCACCAAAATGTCAAAATCTGTGCTTTTGTGTTCACATTCCCTTTCCACATTCCCCAGATCTAGTGTACCTAGTCAAGAGAAGGATTTTTTAAAGGAGGAATAATTTCAAAATGTTATTAAAAAGAGACAAGAGGGCAGGAGGAAGAAGCATTAAACATAAAAGAGATATGGGTTGGGGTTAGAGAGAGAGCATACTGGATAGGGCACTTGTCTTGCCTGCAGCTAACTTGGGTTCAGTCCCCTGCACTCCATATGATTTCCTTAGCTTTGCTGAATGTAGCCCAAAAAACTAGGGTAAAAAATAAAGAGACAAGGAAAACTCCATAGCCTAAAGTTGTACCTCTTTCAGTCCCACACTTGTTAATTTTTTACTTATCCATACACATTATAAACAGTTATCAAGGGCAGCTGTTATAAAAAAGGAAGCGTATGGGAAATTTCAGAAAAGAAAGGAAATAAGAAGAAAGAAAGAAAGAAAGAAAGAAAGAAAGAAAGAAAGAAAGAAAGAAAGAAAGAAAGAAAGAAAGAAAGAAAGAAAAAAAGAAAGAAACAAAGAAAGAAAGAAAGAAGAAAGAAAGAAAGAAAGAAAGAAAGAAAGAAAGAAAGAAAGGAAAAGAAAGAAAGCAAAAGAAAGAGAAAGAAAGAAAAAAGGAAAGAGAAAAGAAAGAAGGAAGAAAGAAAAAAGAAAAAGAAGAAAGGAAGGGAGGGAGGGAGGAAAAAGGGAAGAAGGCAGGAAGGAAGAAATAAGAGGAGGGAGAGAAGGAGGAAGGAAACAAGGGAGGGAGAAAAGGAGTGAGGGAGGTAGGAAGGAAGGAAAGAAGGGAGGGGAAAAGGAAAGGAGGGAGGAGAAGGAGGAAGAAATCTTTAAAACAGCTGGGCTCTGCAAAGATATTTCTGGTGAGATTGAAATTATTCTGTAAAAAATTATGGCCTATATTAAAATACTTTCACAGTAATTTTTCTAATGTTGTTAAAATGTTAATGGATTTATCTATTTTTTTTCCTTTTATTTTTAAGCCCTTAAAGACAAAAATGTGACTGCCCACCCTTTAATCCAATGATTAGAAGAACTTTAAGCCTTGTTCGTCAGGATAGATTCTTTCCCCTCAGAGTAACTTCCTTATTTTTTTGAGAAATATCCAGAACTCATACATGTGAAAGGAATAACTTGTTATATATAAATGAGCAAATCAAAATACAAAACTTGGCCCAGGCTCTCAGAACAAACCTGTAACCTCTGTCATAGTGAAACAGTGAGCTGAGGACCATTACTTTTTCAGCGATGAATTGTGAGGCCCATATCTGTGGTGTCGATAGAAGCCATCTTCCTTCCCAGTGGTGAAGTCTAAGAAGGGCCCACGCTGACCACTTGTGAGCCAGCTAGGCGAGTGGGGAGGCATCTGCTCCACATATGATGCCACACATGACAAATCCACTTCCTTGCCGAAGATGGGTTTGAAGGATGGGAGTCTTTCAAGAGAAAGCCCACAGCTCATTGTGCCATCCTTAGTATTTCTTCCATTTTAAAAGGAACAGTTTTAGGAAGAGGGGATTAAAGGCTTATGTTTCAGAGATGACAAGTAGAGTTGCTTGCTCCCTCCAAAAGAATTGCCCTCAGAAGTTCTCCTTCCTATTGGCATTTGGCTTTTCATTCTGCTGACTGATTAAGTATGACTGTGACTCCCAGAATTCCAGGTGTTCAGCATGTGCCTATTGCAAACGTGCTTTATATTACTGTCACTGGCTCTGAGCACGAACCAGGAGGCATTCGTTACATTATGACTGTAAATCTGGCAGAAGATTCATGATTACAATTTACAATCTACTGACCCATTAGTTGCCCTTTGCTTTCACTAAAATTAACATCTAGAAGAATAAAAACTCACTTCCTTGCAGTTTGGGAAGCTGAAGTTCACACTTACTATATTTTAAATCTATGTTTAACCATCTGTTCTGTTTTAGTAGCAATTTGTAATTCAAATATTTTAAATGATCATATTTTCTTTAATAGTCTCCTCATTCCTGGAACAAGAACTTTAATGCTTCTAGTGTACATGTGAAGTATAAAAGTTGGGTTAATAAAGGCCTCAAACTAACTCATTCATTTTTAAAATAAAAAAATAGGGGCTGGAGCAATAGCACAGGGGTAGAGTGTTTGCTTTGCACATGGCTGACCCAGGATGGCCCTGGCTTGATCCCTAGCATCCTATATAGTTCCCCCAAGCCAGGAGTGATTTCTGAGCACATAGCCAGGAGTAACTCCTGAATGTCACTGAGTGTGGCCCAAAAAATAAAATAAAATGAGAAACTAATATAAAATTTTCATATGTGAAAAATATAATTAAAAAGTCAGTTTTTTAACCAGTCATCATGAACAGTGGATAACAGCTATTGAACTTATTTATTGTATACAATGTAACTTTTCTAGCATCCTCCTTCATGCCTCCCTCATGGACCTAGGGAGCACTCTACATATGACAGCATCTAATATAGGACTAAGGTGAGATAACAAAGTTCAGACATCAAGTATATCCTCAACAAATGCTACTGGTCTTATATTCTACTGTTATTTTACTACTAGGTGTGTTTCTCTTGAAAAGGGACAGTGATACCACCTTGAGTATCACGGCATTACTCTTGGATGGGTGATGATAATGAATTGGATGACTTGTATGACATATTTTTATCTAAGTATGAATAGTTTTCACTGATATGCTTCCTTTTCCTTTTGGGCATCTTAACTGAAGAACATAATTTTCAAGTCATTATAGTGACACATGATGATTGCTATTGTTCTGGAAATTTCAGAACATATTTGCCCCACCATCAAAACATTTTCTATATTCTATTTTAAAGTACGTATATGTGCAGAAAGTCAGTTGGAGTGCTGGAACACATGTCAGGCATGTGTAAGAAGACCAAGTTTGGCCCTGACAGCCACAGACTTCTGAAATTAGGTAGATTCTGCCAGGTAGAGCCAGAGATGTCCAGGAGGAAAGAAACAAGGGCTGGAGAAAAGGAGGGAGGAAAGGAAGGAGGGAGGGGGAAAGGAAAGAAGGGAAGGAAGAGGAAGTGAGCTTTAAAGTCTATATTTAAAATGTCAGCTTCTACAAAACTCAGAATTACTGTTAAAACTTGGGCTACTGTATTTTTCGGCGTATAAGATGACTGGGCGTATAAGACGACCCGTTAATTTTACAGTTTCGACCATCTTTTCTGTTACTCCATATTGTCTTGCCGAAGCAGTTATTGTGTTTCTTGGCAAAGTTTACAATATTCCTGTGCTGCAACTGTATGTACCATAGTGAGTCAGTCACAACAAGCAAAGGTTCAAAAGTTCTACTGTAATAGACTTCCTCTCTGACTCTGGCCCATCTAAGCAGGCTTTTGACAGTGGAGATTCGGGTCCAGAACATTGTCTCATTGGCATGCATAAAAAACCTGCTTGGGATTGGCTGAGTTAGGGAGGCGGTCCGAGCAGCCTTGCAGGGATTGGTGCAGGATTGAGTGAGAAAATTCGTTTCGTGGCATTGTCCAGACGATTTTTGTTTAGTGGCATATCGAAACATTTTTCGGGATATGCTCGGTGTATAAGATGACCCCTGATTTCAGTTGACTTATTTTTGTTTCAAAAGTCATTTTATATACCAGAAAATAAGGTACAAAATTTTTCTCCACTGTCCACTAAGATCAGAATTGTATCTTCTTATCTTAACATTATAAGTGCCAGGTTGTCAAATATAGTTTCTCTCTTGGGTCAAAAGTTTAAATTTTCTAACAATAACGGTCACAAATAGAAATTCAGTACAATTTATAATTAATCGCAGGAACAGTTATAGCATATGACAGGCATGTTGGTCACTTGTGTCTGAACAAGGAGACTCAGCAGAGCTACAGTTTATTCAGTGTATTGCAGCTGGTGTGGCCATGACCCAATGGACTTTAGAAATTTAAAAACAACTATCTTGTTAAAATGTCACTTCCTTCTTTTTTACATTTTTTTTGTTTTTGGGTCACACCTGGCAGTGCTCAGGGGTTACTCCTGGCTCCATGCTCAGAAATTGCTCCTGGCAGGCACGGGGGACCATATGGGGCATCGGGATTCGAACCGATGACCATTTGCATGAAAGGCAAACGCCTTACCTCCATGCTATCTCCTGGGCCCCCTTTTTTACATTTTTAATAATATCTTTATTTAAGCACTTTGATTACATATATTTACATTACACCCCAAGTTACAATTTTTCATTTATAAATAGAATAAATGTTTTCTTTTTGTAATTATTTAAGCACCGTGCTTACAATATTGTTCATGATTGTTTCAGTCATACAATATACACCACCCTTCACCAGTGCACATTTCTTGCCACCAATGTATCCTTAAAGTAAAAACAATAAAATAGGGGCCGGAGAGATAGCATGGAGGTAAGGCGTTGCCTTTCATGCAGAAGGTCATAGGTTCAAATCCCGGCGTCCCATATGGTCCCCCACACCTTCCAGGAGCAAGTTCTGAGCATGAACCTGGAGTAACCCCTGAGCACTGCTGGGTGTGACCTAAAAACCACACAAAAATAAATAAATAAAATAAAAAGATAAAAAAAGATGTAGTCAGACTGGGCGGGAGTGGTGGGAGAGAAAATATCACTTCCTTCTGAAGAATGTTGGAAAGAGAGCAAGAAGGCAAGTAGGCAAGCAAGCAAATAGACAAGGGTTTCCAAAGAGCATTTGGAAGCATTGTGTGTATTTTAACCATTATAAAACATGCTTATTAAATTCAACCTTTCTCTAAACATTTAACCAGATATAGTTAACATAAAAAACATAACTTTTGAGTTCTCTTTTTGGCCCCAGTACATTTTTAACTAGCAAAGGGAAATCATAGTGCAGTGTGCCACCAGACTGGAAGCAATTCATTACTGTTCTCTCAATGAGAGCAGGTTTTGAGAGTGAGGCAGGAACCACTGAAGCGGACTCATTGGCTGCCCCTCGAGTACTGCGATTCTCTGAGACAACCATACTGCAGAATTCTCAACAGATCTGATTACAGGCTAGTTGCCTCTTTTAATTCGAAGGTTTCACATTTGAGAGAATGTCTGTCTACTTTAAATCTACCAACATTGATGAGCCTATAACTAGAACAATCTCCAAATGGCTTGGAGAACTTATGCCCCTGTTTTCAGAAACACCATGTTTCAGAAGCATCATGTTTCTCTGCATCTTCTCCTTCTATGGAATGCTGGGCTAGTTGTATGTAAAGCACACGGAGCCATGCATTCTGAATGGGGTGATTGCCAGTGTGTACACAGTACTGTCCAAAAGACAAAACCCATATAAACACTTTTTGAAGTCAGCCTCAGTCACAATATCTAAATGATCATCTCAATGGAATAAAGTTTTACAGAACTGATTTTGAAAAACAATGTTTTGAATGACATTAAAAGAGAAAAAATGATATAATTTTAATCTTAAATCTTTATAAGGAAACAGAGATCTTATGCCCCTGGTCAGTCATAAGGGTTCTTGTCCCTTCAAGAGTTAAGACATCAGTTGGGGGGGGCCCTTATAACTGCCATTGGGGGGCAGTTGACCCAGGGGTATATATAAATCCTGGCCTGACTGCTCCTGCTGGATGGTCATCGCTGTTGAAGAAACTGTATGCCGGACCCTCTGTTCCTGCTGCCTTTTGCTGCCTCTCCTACTGTTCCCTTACCTCTGGTCCTCTCCCTGGCTGACTTAGTCAACCTTATAAGGTTGCAGGGATTGAACCTTGATCATCTGGGTACCTGGGTATCTGTTGTAGTATCTATCGCTCAGCACCTCTGATCAGGTTTGACTACAGAAAGTGCATTCTGGAGGCTGTATGGACAATGACTGGGAAAATTCAATCTCCTGTAATAGTCTGTACTCACTCGGAATTGACAACAGTGCAAGTCAAGGAAACAATGATAATATATGAAGTACAGAAATGGGTGTGGATAAAGAATCAGAATCTGAAATAGAGCTTAACTGAGTGCAGGGCTGCAGGAAAAACAGCAAAGGGTTGGGGTGCAGGCTTCACAATTGCCAGTCAGATCCAGCTTCATGTCCAGGACTGTAGATAGTAACTCCCCCAGACCCTGCAGTATTTCCCCCGAGGGGAAAAAACAGAAAGGGAGATGGAAAGCAGGGGTTGTTTCTAGCTTAAACTAGAATTGGGAAATGTTCCTGTGCTACCTCAGGAAGGTCAAGTGTGTTTCCTGTTTGCAGAAGTGCTTCCCTGTCCAGCAGTAATTCCAGCCATGGAGCCTGCTTCTGTGCCTTATGAACCTTAGAATCTGTGTTCTCAAAATGTGATCCTTAAGTTTAGTTTCAGAGTTTTAAAATTATAGGTTTTATTATTGAGACTCTGTAACATCCCTCTAAAATATTCTGTTTTGGGTAACCAGTGTTCAGGCTGGAGCTGAAACCAGGGACAGCAGGATGCAAGACAAGAAACTTTACCTCAGAACTATATCTCCAGCCTCTCCAGAGTGTTACAAACTAATGAAGGACAGTTCACCTCTAAAATGATAGAATAAAATGGCACAGGCTTTACTTATATGTTTTAGAAGAGATATTTCAACAGCATGTAAGAGTAGATTGTGTTCTAAAATTTTAGGGTAAAAGTTTTAATCAGAAATATTGAATTATTATTAGAGGCACTTACCTTTGTTTTGTGGTCACACTGGCTGTGCTTATGGCAGCCTCGTGGCTCTGTACTCAGGGACCCCACCTAATGGTACTTGGGGGACCCTATGAAGTGCTGGGATGGAACCTGGATCATCTCCATACAAGATCAGTCAACACCTTAGTACTTAATCTCCTTAGTTACTCTCCTGTCTTGATTTTTGAATCTTCTTTTTAAAACCAATTTATGTTGGACCTGAGTGATACCATAGTGGGTATTTGTATGTGGCTGACCTGATTTCAATCCCCAGCATCCCATATGGTCCCCCAAGCCTGCCAGGTGTGATTTCTGAGCACAGAGCCAAGAGTAACTCCTGTGTGCAGCTAGATAGGGCCTAAAAACAAAAAAAAGAAACAAGCACACACAAGAAAAATAAATCCATGAAAGTGAAAATAAGCAAAAATAACTTCCCTAAACACCAAAGCTGATGCCTTCTACTTTCAGTATGTATACCTGTTTTTAAAAGTGCCACAGTTAATCAGAGTGAATTGAAGCTGGGCAAGTGAGTACACTTTGCCTGGAGGCCTGGGCCCCTCAACACTGAAATGTTCTCTGAGCACCAAGTGTGGTCCTCAACAAAAAGAATTCTTTAAGAATCATAAAATCCAACTATATTAACTCAGTTGGAGTCATTCAATATAAATGATTGATTTATTGGATTAATTCCATTAAATTAGATGTGGCCCTCATATATTCAGAATAGAAAGGTCTTTTATTTTTCATAAGTCAACATATAATGATTTTATTTATTCACTATTTCTTTATTTATTTTGGATTTTGGGCCACACCCGGTGATGCTCAGGGGTTACTTCTGACTATGCGCTCAGAAATTGCTCCTAGCTTGGGGGGACCATTTGGGACGCTGAGGGATCAAATAGCGGTTTGTCCTGAGTCAGCTTCGTGCAAACGATCTACTGCTGTGCCACCACTTAAAATCATTTAATGATTTTAAAAGAAGAGATATTTACATTTTTCAAAAAGAAAGGACAAGCCTATAACTATGACCTCATTTACTGATAAAGAAACTGTGGCTGTAAGATGTAAAATGATTCATCCAGGCTACAAAGTTCTCACAAATGAGCTACTGGCCCTGAGAGCAACGTTGTCAACTGCCCCTTTGTGCTCTGGAACTGACAGCTGCTTCCACTAGCACCCCTGGGAACTGGCCTGGTCAGGCATATGACTAATGGAGCAAGCAGTTTCCAGTGAGAAATGCTCAAGTTGTCTAAGTCTAAAAACAAAATGTGGCTACATGTTCCAGGGACTGAGAACTCACTGAGTACCTCCACACATAGAGGTGTGCAGAAGGGACACAGAAGGGACATAGAAAAGACACAGAAAGGAAGATCACAGGAAAGATTTCCCCAGAAAGGACATCCTCAGTGAATCTGATGCAGACGTGCTTCTCACCTCCAAGAACAAGGCTTGGGGAGGAAGGAGAAGAAAAGAAAGAACAGAGGTGCCAAAAGGATTAAAACATGTCTCACTTTTTTGACCATCCTTTAGACATTATCTCAGACTTCCTTGGGAGAGTATATATTGAGTAGCTAGCAGTGTCAAATGAATCTTGAGTGCTTTCAGAGGGGCCTCACTCTTCTAATGCATGGGCAAAGGTCAAGCAATCTGTTCCCAGTAGCCTAACCCAATCCTTTTCTGCATCCTACCTTTCCTGATTGCCAGACCCCCACCAGACTTCTTACAAATATTACAGTATTGAAAATGGAAAGTGAGAAAGGATGGTATAGCCAAAGCCACTTCTTTCAGTTAATATCCTTTAAATCTTACTAATACAAGTTGTCATCATGACATTTTATTCTTTGTTAACATGTTTTGGATTACACAAATTGAGAACTGGAAAAGAGTATCTCATACCACTTGTCTTATAAGACATTCACTTCATGTTAATTTTCATAACATAGTCAATAGAAAGCATTGTTTGTCTGTTTGTGTGTGTGTGTGTGTGTGTGTGTGTGTGTGTGTGTGTTTGGGGGAGAGGTGCAGGAAGCTGTACCTGACAGTGCCAGTATTTACTCCAGGCACTTCACCAAGATTTTACGCCAGTCGGCTGCAATGCAAGGCAAATGCTCTAACCACTGTAATGTCACTCACGCCCAGAAAAGACTATGTTTGATTATTTGAAAGGAGTCATTGGACAGATCAGGAAAAGGCTCCAATTTTGTTTTGTTGTATGTGAAATGAACAACTTTAAACTAGATGATTTACATCTCCTAGATTGAACTTTGCTTGCTTTTGTCTGTTCTTGAAATTTATATTTGAGGAAGAATCTTTCTATGAAGTTCCCCGTCAAACAGTAACAACTTAACTCATCTAAACAATTCTTTTACATATTTAAGCATGTTTAAGAGCTTATCAGGTTAATAGTAAATGTTGAAGTGGGTCTTAATAGTAAAGATGAGCATTAACAAAATGGCAGGTAAATAGAGATCCCCCAAACTACCCATAGTGCATAGTTCAAACTATGAGGACATTGCACATTAAGACATAAATATAATATCTTTTTAGCATTAATAACAGAAATTGATCATCCCACAGCTCTACATAGGATTGCACTGGAAAGAAAACAATTCAAAATCCAATTCAATCAAGAACAAAATCCTCCATCTCGGCTAGGACTCTGCAGCTTTTATTCTTCCCCATCGGCAATCAGACTGCTAGAGTCAGGGACAAGTGGGCTGACAGAGAGGGATTTTAAGACCACAGCGTCTCACTATCAGAAACCAGATACTTGGTCTTCCGACTCCTGACAATTTGAACACAGGCATAAAAATAATTGGTATGTAAGAAGATCTTGTAAGTAAGTCTAAAGTAAGTAAGTCTAATGTAAGTAAGTCTAAAGTCTTACTTACTTGTAAGTAAGTCTATGCACGTGACAGTGTTCAAAAGTTCAATATTGGGAAGAAAGTGTAAAAGGAAGAGAGGAACCAAGGAGAAACTGGGCAGTACCCAGCTTTGTGGGCAGGGGAATCAGCAGGAGTAGGTAGATAGGTAGAATAGAGGCCAGAGGGAGAACAGAAAAGTGTCACAATGTCACACAAACAAAGAATAAGGTCTGTGGAGTGGACTCTAAGCTAAAATGAAAAAGCACTTCAGATTCCTAAAAACAAGACAACACAAAGCCTGTGGAGCCAGGGTACAGATGTGTATGAAAGAGAAAGAGCTTGTAAACCTGAGTTATTTTAAGTGATTTTAAATGATACATCTTGAAAGGGTAGAGAAGAGAAATTACCTGCTCAATCAGGGCTATAAACATTACTGGCTATAAACATAAACTGTTCATTTCCAGTATACTTGGAGAAATTTGGATGAATCATAAATGCTGTGACTTTCACTCCCAATTTAACATCATTAAAGTATTTCCAAAGCACCTAATTCTGACAAATGGAATGCAAATAACACAGAAGAGGTAGTAAATGGCACCAAATGATGGGCTGCTGGTCCTGGGAAGAGGCTGGAATCCAGTGCTTGGCAGAGTTGAGTAGAGAGACCGCTCTTGTGCAAGGAATATCTCATTGCATATTATATTGGAGTAACACTGCTGCAGCAGCAGAGACTAGCATGTTCTATAACTTGGTTTGTGAGGTGAAATTGCTAGTATTGCCATGCTAGGAGCTCTTTGTAGAAAGATTTTATTATTAAATGTCTGGTGCACCCTTGCTTATGTGTAATTTCAACAGTTGCTCAGTGATGTGCTATTTACTTAATTTCTTTAAGATAATGCCAATTTACGAGAATGTGGTGAGAAAGGAACTCTCTTCTACTACTCGTGGGGATGCCACCCGATCCAACCCCTATGGAAAACAGTATGGGGGGTTCTTACTAAACTCAAAATTAAGATGCCATTTGACCCTCTCTTGGGTCTACCCCCAGGACAGAAAAAAATTCATCCAAAAGAAATTCAAGATTAATGTTGTTTTTCTTTCAGAAAAGGACTTTCCATAACTCTTGTGTTTGAATACATAAATACAATGCTCTTGTTAAGCCTTCCAATAAAATCAATAAGAGACAACCTCCACCCAAGGGTTTCTTTTGGTGTCAATATGGAGTCATTGGCTTCAGCTTTGCCCAGACAGTGGCTTAGTTTCTCTGGATACTTCTAGCTGCCTTGTGACCCATCCTTACTAGACATCACCTTGTCTGTGCATAAGGCAGAATTTCTCATCTATTTCTTGATTCATAGGATCAAAAAATATCTATCAAAATGGGTACAATAGGTGAACAGAAACTTCTTCAAGGAAAAATTACATATCGTAAAAGACACATAAAGTCTCTATATCATTAGTAATCAGGGAGATTCAGAAAAAAGAAAGATCTGATGAGTCTTTGTAACACTTGATACTTAGCTTGAATGTGTTGAAAAAAAAAAACATGTTTATTTCTAAATGTTTTCTAAATCAGACACTTATACCTTCAATGGCACTTTCTACATAAAAGTGAATCTAACTCTAAAACAAATTATAAAAACCTGTTATGTCCCCCATACCAAAAAGAAAAATAATGTATGTATACCACTATTTTTTGCAGCACTCAGTACAATAGCTAAGAGTTGGAATCAAGCTAGATGCTCAACAACGGAAGAGTGAATAACAAAGTTGTGGCACATATATACAGTGGAATAGTACATAGCTTTAAATGTATGCTGTCATACATTTTGCAGCAACATGGATGGAACTTGAAGATATCATGCTAAATGAAGTAATCCATAAAAATAAAGGTAAATACAGAATGATTTCACTTATACATGGTATTTAGAATAACTACACGAAGCAACAAAATAGTCTAATTGATAGCTGTCCAAAAAACCATTAGCCCCAGAGTATAGTGAGAAGAAAAGAAGCAACTGAGTGGAAGAAAAGAAACACAAAGACTTGTATTCTCTTCTATACTTCAACATCAACAATTGATATATATATATGTATATGTGTGTATAAATGTGATAATGCTTTTATTCACAGATAAAAACAGAATATATTTGAAAGTGCTCATTATAAGAAGTTTTAATGTCTTAATTTTACTATGTTATAACTCCTTGACCTTTTGGTCCACAGTGGTAATTGGAGATATAGGTTGGTCACCTTCATTTCACATTAAGATAATGTCTTGACAAAAATTCTAATCTACTTATTTTATACATTATTATGCATGCTAATATATTCTAATGTTTATGTCCACAGATAACAATGGAATTTGCAACTGCATGCCATAAACTCATGCTACAGAGTTCATTCGTTGAGTATGTTATTGTAACTTGTTTTTAATTTTAAGTAGTTACCATTATACCATAATGCTCATGATTTTAGTTTGCTTTTAGGAAAGCAATTTGAATGCTCAAGCCCTCTAGATGATTCTTTATGGTATAGACTTCTCTTACAGTGCCATTGCCATATCGCTTAGTTTTCTAGGCTTGAAAATTATGATTGCTTTTAAGAATGCTTTATACACATTCTAACCCAGTAAAATTTACCCTCCCCATAGATGATTGGCCTAGCAAATGGAAAATCTTAACATCTGACTTGCCGGCTTTATTTCCTTTTAAGAATTCTGACTCATTCCACCTGGGTCAGCTTTCCAACAGTCTACTTAGGTAGCAGCAGTTTTCCTCATTCCTTTATTTGGATATATTTAGTAGAAAACTCTAGTAGATAAGTTTATCTTGTGTTCTGAGTTTATGTTAGAACTATGTTATCGGGATTGTTTAACATGTTATTTTTACCCCCACATGCACCAGTAGTATCATGTGGCATTGTTCCTTTTTGCATAGGTACATTAATATGGGAGGTCTAACGTGTGCAAGCAAATTCTTATCTAATAGGGATAGGAACATGTACATTTTATATTGCAGTGGGGTCTTATATCCTGCACACTTGTTTTAATGATTTGGTTTAGATTTTGGAAGATAGGACATGACCATTCACCCCTGAACCTTGGATTCCATCTATGGAACCAGCACAGTTTTCTATACCAGCACCAGAAAGCGGAATTCTACCAAGGAAGTTCCTAATGATGCCTTGGTATCGACTTGCTCCAGAGTTGAAATTGTATGCATCCCCGGCATCGTAGTAACAGCAACAATTTGCTTTCAAGGCAGGGCTATCTGCATTGTCACCTAATGGTAAGATGAAACCAGAAGATGCTCCATGTCACCCTGACTTCAACATGGAATCTGTACAAAATTCAGGATTTCTATCTACAGAAACCTAATTACAAGAACCCTGATTGTGAAGAGCTTTTACTGAGACCACAGATAAAAACTTGGGGATTAGACCATTTAATATGCTCAGAGTCTGTAGTTGGTCTTATGCCAGGATGCTTCAAGGGTAGTCTCCCTGCTTTGGGCCCAAACGTTTTTCCTTTATATTTTCCCCATATTTTTCTGTGCCTTTGCAAAACAAAACAAAATAAAACAAAGGATACACATACCTTTTTATTGTAATTTTTGTATCTTATCTTTTAAATTGGGGCTCCCACCTTTTTTAAGAACTTTGGGACATGGATTACTTTATTTTATCACATATTCTCGCATTTTTTTTTTTTTACAAAATTAAGACTAATGGAATAAAAAGGCTGGGGGACAGGGTCAAAGTGGTTTCGGATGGATTGGCAGGGAAATAAAGATAGAACTAAATAACCAAGCCAAAGTCAACAATAATAGAATCAAGGGACCTAAACGTTAACAATCTAAATACAAAGGGGCCTGTTACACTGGCAGGCCAGGGGTCCAAGGGTGGTGGTATAGGACGCACTCTGGTTCCGTTGGTGGAGGGAGTTTGACCCTTGTGGGAAAGGACACTGACTCATTGTATATCTGAAATTCAACTACGAAGGAATCTGTAGATAACAGTTGTTTCGATAAAATAAAATGTTTAAAAAATTATATTTGTGACACAAATCTTATTGCATGCTTTTTAATAAATAAATGCTTTAATGAGATTAACATTTAAAAAAAGATTATGCCAATTTACTCTCTCAATATCCAATCAAGATTCTCATGATATCATGCTAGCTGATGTGCTCATAGACCCAGTCTGACCTTGCTTTGCTTCCTTCAGAGCTGTCACCTGCGTTAAAGTAGCCTTGCCCAGCTGACAGGGAAGGGGCAGCCCATGTGCTGTGTAGGGACAAAGCAGTGATTGGCATTCTGCATGCTATCTTGGACTCCTTTCTGGTACAGGAACATGAGCACTATTACTACTGCTGCTCTTACCCATATTCTACTTTACAGGAGTCACAAGTGGGGCCAGACAGAAAGCAACTTCTCAGAAACTTTTTAAGTTACATGTAGCAGTCAGGATTGAGCTCTGATAGGCAGATGTAGAGCCGGGAATGAAGGTGTGATCTGAAAAGGCAGCAGAAGGAGCTGCAGATCAGAAATGCAAGAGCAGACTTAACTGACCGAGGAGAGAGGCTCACTCCAGGACAGTGGGAGGAAGTGTGGGGAAAAGGGCAAGGGTAGGCCTGATCTCTCTCTCTCTCTCTCTCTCTCTCTCTCTCTCTCTCTGTGTGTGTGTGTGTCTCTCTCTGTGTCTCTCTGTGTCTCTCTGTCTCTCTGTGTCTCTGTCTCTCTCTGTCTTTGTCTCTCTCTCTCTCTCTCTCTCTCTCTCTCTCTCTCTCTCTCTCTCTCTCTTGTATGTGTGTGTGTTTCCCTATGTGCTAATAGTGAATTCCCTGGTCCTAGGAAGGTAGAAGCAGATTCCTACCCTCTCCTGAGAGCTGGCCTTTGCCACCTCTCAGACAAGCAACTGGCAGGGCCTGAAGCCAGAAAGCCTTGGTTCAATTGTAGATGTTCATGACCCTCGAGTTATATGTGTCATTAGAAAAGCAGGAGAAGTAAATAGAAGGTCCCAGGTTCCCTCTGTCTAGTCAACTCCGGATATTCGAGGGGAGCAGACCTCTCCCAAAACATTCCAGCCTCCAGTTTCCACTTTATGTACTCTGCTGTGTGATTTGTACAACTGTGAGCTTCTCAGTGTCTCAGGAAAGCTTCTATCAGATATTACATCACTTATTTAAAGGAACAACAAAAAGGATGACTCCAAAGGGCTGACCAAGGTCCAAGTAAGTAAGGAAAATCCTCCCCTGCCAGGTGATGTTTGCCAGAGTAAGTAGCAGGGCAACCCTCAGGGCAGGTTCATGTGGGCTGGGCTCTCCCCACTCAGGGAAAAAGAAACCTCCCACTCTTTACAGTCTTTCATTTCTGTGCGTCCACCAAAGCAGGCATAACGTGAGAGCTACTGTCTTTTAGGAAATGTTTAGATAGGGCACACCTATGAGATAAATCACTCCTAATTGTAATATGTTTGGGGGGAAGGGAAACCCAGGGACACTCAGCAATCACTCCTGGTGAGTCCTGGGGGACCAAGATTAGGTGCTGGAGACTGAATAGAGGTCTTCAGCGAGCAAGGGAAAAAAGTGCCTTACCTGCTGTACTCTCTGCCAAGACCTTGTAATGCTTGTAGTTCCCTATTAGCTCACTGATTTTTGTGTGTTTTTAGATAGGATGGGACAATCCTATCTAAGTTGCTGTTTGATTATGAAATGTTCTCAATATAAAATGGAATCAAGCAGTCAGATGCTGTAGTGTATTTGATAGAATATCTGATATCTAATTATGGCAGTAGGATATGTAACTTTTTCAAACAAAAACTCCTATGCTTTTGCTGGGTTTTAGCTCTCCATGTATTATTTGGGGTACACGGATAATATATCTTAACTAGTGTTATGTCTTTAGATAATATATCTTAACATAACTAGCTTATGTTCCTTAAAATATAATGTTTATACAGGTGTTGGCTATGAAATAAATAATTGAGTTAAAATGTAACTTTTAGGGGCCGGAGCAGTGGCACTAAAGGTAAACAAACTAAAGGTTTGTTTGCCTTGGAAGCGCTAGCCTTGGATGGTCCATGGTTCGATCCTCAGCGTCCCATATGACCCCCCCCCCCAAGCCAGGAGCAATTTCTGAGCACATAGCCAGGAGTAACCCCTGAGCGTCAATGGGTATAGCCCAAATCAGCCTCCCCCCAAGAAAAGTAACCTTTAGAAATATTTGAAACCCCTCTGCCTTAAAGGTTTCTGATGCAATGTATCATGATCGAAAGGGATATTCAGGGTGTGGTGCCCTGAGAAACTCTGACAGATGCTGGTGGTGATCACCGCTTCGCCTCAGGAGCCTGGGCCAAACAAGTAGGCACTGACCCAGAGCTCACTGGAAAGCTACTTTTTTGGCTCTATTTGTAAACTAGATTTATATATTTAAATTTCTTTGGAATATGTCTCTATGTAAAATATCTCCTCAGTTTTATAACACTGACCTCTTTAAGTTAAGAAAATAGTTTACTTTTCATTTAAAAAATTGTCAATAAAAATATAGCTTCTCCTTACTAGCTAGAGTGAGCAAATGAGGAAGAGAAAATTAAACTTCTATTTTATTTAAATAGTAAGTCCTTACTATCAATATGCATTTTATGTCCAGATAATTTTTTTTTCATACCTGGTGGCTCTTTGGAAACTCTAAGTGTGGATACAGGGAATCAATTCAGTGAGCGGCGAGCTGCCTATAATCTCTCTAACCCTGAACCCTACTTAACACAATGAAAAAAATCTATTAATATTTTTAAATTTGTTCTCTTTTGAGCTTTCTTTTTTACTTTTTAACTGACTCTAAGAGGTATAGGCAGACACAAATATTTTGCATCTTCAATAAACAGGTAATTAATTAGGAGAAGCTTTATTTCCTTTTTCTAAATAAGAACAAGTGACTAGAAAGATCACAAGTAAAGTGAGTTTAAAAGACCATCATGAAATCATACAGAAATAAGTTTAAATCAATATCAAAGGATGCACAGCTCGAAAAGAAGGTAAAAAATGTGGCATTATTAAATATTCTGAAATGTGACTTGCGGGCAGGGGGGTAGCAGCTAAGATGCTCTCCCGAAAGAAATGCATCAGAGGCACTTTCCTGTCCCCGGTTCTTTCCCCTTTCCATTGCTGAAGACACAGCAGGATTGGAGACAGATAGAATGAGTTTGTCACCTGTCCCTTACTCTCTGTCCTCTTATACGAAAATAAAATGATGAATGATTATAGTTAGATTATCATTCAACTACTTTTCTATTTCATTAGTTAACTTTGTCCTTGATTTAAATATTAGTTTGCTCTAATGCACAGTGAAAAAAAGAAAATTTAGTGCAGATTGCTTCAAATTCTTTTTATTTTGTATAACTTAGTTTTCAAAATTATTTGATTCCCTAATTACTTTTAGCATCCATCTATAGCAAGGGAAAGCTGGGGTTAAAAACAGTCAGAAATTATTTCAGGCAGTAAAATAATCACCTCCAGGAAACAATGTATATATAATTTCAACAAGCGTTTTCTTGAGCATGTATGGAAATAGATACAGCATTTTTATTAAACAAAAAATTGATATACAAATAACAGCATTCTCTAACGGACTAGGTTCCTTCAGCTTGTTTCATCATATTTCAAGCTTTCTCCTAACATTAACTTCTTCAAACCACTATCGTCCACGTGTCCAAGTTATGTTAGAAAACTATGGAGTCTAAATTAGAAATAAGTACCAGGATAATTATTTAACTTTAAAATATTATGATTCCCCACTATTAGAACTTTTTGAAATATTTCAAAATCCCAATGCACCGCATTCAAATCATCTCTCAAAAGACCAGGAGTAAGGAAGAAAAATAGCAACTATAAAACAAAACCAAAAACCTTCTTGTTAAAATAAATAGCTGTGAATTGCAAGAGTAAATTGATTTTAATTGCAGATTTTAAAACGTGTGAAGGTGGTTCATAAACATTGATAATTTCAGAGGTACAAGTAGTACACTTAATCAGAATATAGATATTCACATAGTATTGAAGTCTGTTTAAAAGTATTTCTAGCTTAAAAATTTATAGAAGTCTGAAAATGTCATTCTTTTGCTCATATAATTTGTGTATATATAGTAGTATAATATTAAAACATCCTAAAGTTTAACTTCCATTTCAATGTATACTTATATATCTAGAGAAGGATTATTTTTTAAAAATCCATTTGTAATAGCTACAAAATAAGTACAAAACCCATTTGCAAAAGCTACAAAAGTCTAGTTAAATTTGAATGAGAATAATCAGCAAGATCTTATTTTGTTGGAGCCACCTGATTTCTGTTATACTCAATTCTCAGTATCAGCTTCCATCAAACCAAATAATTGCCTTTAAGACCAAACCAAAATACTAAAATGATAATACCACTGTGTTTTTTTTCCCCCATGGGGCCCTTTAAGTCTTTTCCCAAAGTCTAAGATACCTTGACTAGGAATGATGTATAAATAATCTACTTTTCTGAGAGAACAAGAAAAGTTTTGAATAATGTTTTGTTCCAGTGAAATCATACTATGGGAAATCAAAATAAATGTGGGCTTACTTAGTCTCATTTTCATAGATCAATAAAATATTAATTAAAAATCATTTCTTCTGCAAAGGTAACATCTTAATGTAAATTCTCTATCCTGAAAATAAATAAGAACAAATGGACAAATAATGAATTTTCACTTAAGAATAAATGCCAAAATATCTGTTTAAAGTTATATTCTTCATTACTAGCTCATCAATCGAGGAATAAGAAGGCACAAATCAGACATTCATGCCATAAGATACTTATTCAATTGGACCAATTGGCACTTCCAATCTTTTCAAACTCTCATATTTTCTATTTTGCGGGTTCAGCTCTGCCAAATTACAATTCGATAGATTTTGTCATAAAGTAAACGGCATCTTCCCTTGAACTTCTAATTTCCAACTCATTATTTAAAAAAATAACCATTACCTACTTAAGCTAGTGGGAAAGATAGAGAGCTGTAAACATTCAAAGAAATCTGTTTCTTTACAAATCGTTTTAGATCAACTTCTAAACAAATGAGAAGCCAGAACACATAAAAAGTAACCGTCCATTTTCCAGCTAATATGACACTTATTCTGCTTGCTCTCTCTCCCTTATTTTTTAGAAACCCAATCTCAAAATGTAAGGGTCTAATATACTAAACAGAAATGAGTATCTCCTGGGTCCAATGGGTTATTGGGAGCATAATAAAACCAATTTGAGGGCTGGATAATTTCTGTGCATTCTTAATGCCCCAGGGTTTGATTCTTGGCACTGAGTGCATGACCCCTGAGCACTAATTATATGATTATTTTATAAAATAAATTTATCTCATTTTTACAATGAATAAAAAAAATTAAAGCCATGCAACCTCTTAAAAGAGTGAATATTTATAAACTAGAACAAAAGACATATTTCCTACTTATTTATATGCTGATAATAATGTCTCACCCAGCAGGTTTGGTTCTGGGGTACTTGTCATGGTACTCCATGACAAGTGGAGAATGCTGGCATAACGGACGCTGTGGAACATCAGGTGTTGGGATCCCAAAGAGCCGTGAAAGATGGTTGGGTCCAGTTCTCCACCCCTGAAGCTCTCAAACAATTTTGAAGGTAGAAACTGAAGAGCATTAGGAAAAAACCCCGATGTTTGGACTGAGAATATCCATAGCATAAACTTTGCCTCATCTCATGATGAATCTGTTAGAGAATCATTGGCCCTTCCTAGTGCAAACATCAGACTATTTCCCAGGATAAGGATAAAAACTACTGCACACGGTAACTCCTTTACACAGATCACACATCTTCCGTGCCTTCGCACTCTTTTGCTTATTCCTTGTATTTTTTTTTTGGGGGGGGGGAGTATTTTAATTGTTTGTTATTTCCAAGCCCAGGAAGCTTTCTCTGCAACAAAGCTGTTCTCCAGAAGAGCAGTAGGGGGCAAAGCCCTGCCAGTCTCCGCAGAAGAGCCAGAGAGCCACCCAGAGCTGCAAGGACAACTGCAGAAGCAAGAAGCAGTTCAGAGACACCCCAAAACATTTTGTTTTGTGAGGCCAAGGAGAGGTACCTGAGTGGACAGGAATGTGGAGTGTGGTACTATGGCCAGCTTGACTGATGTTGGTCTCCCGCAGAGGTTCTGGTTCCCCTCCTGGTTGCTTTGTGCCCGCCTGTCATTTCGGGACACAGCCACTTGCATATTTGTCTTCCCACGAATATCCCCAGTGTCCTGTTGGCTAATGCTACTCCCATTTCCCCTGCCACAGTCACTGTCACTTCGTCATTTAGCTTCCTAAATGAGCAATTTAGTGGATTGGGTGGCAAACGGGCACCTAAGCAGTTTCTCTGCCTGGGACCTCGCTTCTCTCAAATGAGAAAGCTAGCTATCAAGAGAGGGGCTCCTTCAAAGGGGACAGCACGGGGCACTGGGATGGTCCAGACTGGAACCTGCTCCTCTGCTTACTCTCCTCATGCTGTGCCTCCACTTCCCTGTTTTCAGAAAGGAGGAAACTGCCTTTCAGAGTTAGGGTTGTGAGATCACATATGCCTGAAAAGCTTACTAGTGCACAGGAGCTGCTGTGAATTCAGTGTTCAGACACGCGGGGAGGGAACCCTGAGCCAGATCCAGGACAGGTCCTGAAGCGAGGGTCACAGAGCCCGGGACCAGCAATCACCCGCCCCTGAGCGGTGCCAGTCTCCCAGCCGAACGCATCAATCAGCACGGGGGCGGGGGGTGCCTACCTGCCCCAGGTGTTTGCCCTTCTTACTGCCGCCGAAAGCCAGTCCAGGGTAAAAGCCAGCAGATCGGTTGGCAGCTTGGGCAGGCGTCTCCCCGCCAAGGGTGGACTTGATGGAGTTAAGTTTGGCCCGAGCACTGCCCAGCTGCGCGCTCTCGGCCAGCAGCAGGGCCGCCAGCAGCACCAGGCAGCGGCACGAATCCTTGCTCCGCAGCCACGTCGCCATCGCCTGGCAGGTGGTCCCCAACGAGAGATCCCTCGCTCGGGGCGCTGGGGCGGGCAGGCTTTGCACCCTCGACTCTCGTGAGTTTGGGGGCCCCAGCGCCGTGGGAACTCGGTGCCTCCGACTTGGAGCGCGTCTTCCAGGCAGATCCTTTTCTGGGGCAGTTCGCAGACTGGAGCAATCACAGGCCAAGCCCTCGCCAAGAAGGCGTGACGGGGGAACGGGCTCCGCTGAGCAGGCTTCTGCGCGCTGCTGCCTTCCCACTGTCAGTCCTCCTGCGCTCTCAAGCAGGACGCGATCCTGGGAGCCCCGAATTGTGGGCTGAGCCGAGGGGAGCTGCCTCACCGCACCCAAAGCCCCACGCCTTCCCGCACCGGCGTGGGCTCTAGCCCCTCCGCGCACTCGATGCTTTTTATAGCTTCCCACCGTGGGGCTTTTCCTCCGCCCCCAATTCCTGAGCGACAGAGTGCAAACATCCCCCTTCCCTCGCCACTGCTCCCGAGCATCCGCTCCTGCTTCGGCCCCGTCTGCTGGGCCACTTGCCCTGGGGGAAGCGGCGAGGAGAGAGGCCTGAGAGTCCTGCCCGGCCCGGCCCGCAGGAGGAGGGAACGCCGCGCAAAGACCCGAGCGGAGGAGATGCGAAGCGGTGCTGAGTGTTGGGAACCCAAGACCCAAAGGAGGTTTCTGCAATGGGGCAAGATGCTCTTCTCTGCCCCAGACACATTTCAGTCTTTGCAGTTGGGTCCTCGCCAAACCCCCGGTCAAAGAACCCACACGCACATCCCCCTCATGAGTCCAGTGGTTCCCCAGATCCACTCCAAAGGTAGCCGCCCAGTGTTCTCCCACCGCTTCGACCACGCCAGGCACTAGCCCCTCAGCACCGGGGAGACCTTGTCAGGAACGAGCCGGTGAAGGGGCCCCTGTCAGTCCAGCTTTCTTCACCTTCCCGCCTCCGAGAAGCCTGGGCTCTCCTACCTGCGCTTCCAAGCGCCCATGCGCCTCCAGGCAGCACTGAGGGCGTGATGGGCACCGCAAGGCGCTGGGTGGCGCCAGCGGCAGGGCATGAAAGGGAAAGTACTGGAGAAGGACTCTTCACATAGGGGAGCTTTGGCAACTTGAGTTAAGTTTCCAAAGTGAGGGGTGCTTTGAGGTTGCTGCGTTTCCAACATTCTTCAGGGCTTTGCCAGGGCTCAGAGAACTCAGCAGCTCTGCAGGAACTGGGCGCCTGGGTCTCTGCTCTCTGCTCTCCACCGTCCAGGTCCTCAGCATGCCCGTCCACGCACCCTGAAGCATAGAATCTCTTCATTTCCCTAGACGCAGAGTCCCAAAGTAAGCATGCACAGCGGGGTTCCCCCTTCAAATATCAGCTTTGAGTATTCCTCTGCTCCATCTGTAAATCCCTCTTTCTGGCACGAAAGCTATTCAAGACTTCTCAGCCACTATTCATCATCGTTTGCTTGTTAATACACAGCCTGAGTGAATTAAAACTTGAATAAGCTGTCATATCTATCTTCCTTTCAATTTATCTACCTTAGATTAGGGAGATTCATTATTTGTGGTTTTTAAAAACAATGCCCAGAGATGGGTTTCCAGGGGAGCTGAGCAGGGCTGTGCGGTGAGTGCAGGTTCGGTGCTGTGACTTTGCCAGGGCTTATCTCTGACCATCATACTCTTCAGCAAATGCAACTGCTGATTTTCTTCACTTCGAAAACCCTTCGGCCTATATAAAGGTCACAATGGAAGCAAATGCGAAAACATACACAACTGTATCTTAGGCCGAACACAGAAGGTAAAACGTAATATCATTTATGATTCAAATGTTCTCTGTACGACTGTCAGAAACAGATACAACCACCTGTAGACAAGTATTTATGATGCAGGACACACAAACATGCTCTTTGGGTCACTGTCATAATCCTGCAATGTCTGAAATAGAAATTCCATACTCTACTGAGAAAATAGATTATGCCTTTGACAATAGCTTTTTAAGGAGAAAATATCAAAAACAACACTTCCAGGAGGGAGTATGGTTAAGTGCTGTGCAGGACGGCTTGGGATCCATTGCTTCTGAATCCCCTATACCTTCCATCTCGTCACTTGATTCTTTTCTCCCCATATTCTCGCTCCCTGCTTGAGAAGCCACTTCCTCGGTAGTCTGTATAGGTCTGTGTACATATACACCCCACATATTTGTAAGCGTTGGTGCCTCCTGGGACAGCATTGCAGACCAGTGTCAAGACCTGAGACTTACCTCATTGAAATCAACCTCTAGCCCCTGTTGAGAGTATTTACTACAAGCTTTTCAGTTCTCATCCACTACTGAATTCTGCTGGGCTCCGTTGCTACCACGGGATTTGCAGCTTTCAAATCCATTGAACTGGGAATAAAAGCATTAACAACCTCCTGGGTTCTTTTCTCACCTCCTAAATCACACCTTTGCTTTGGAATTAAAAACGAAGAAGATTCCTAAAAATGAAGATTAGCTTAAAGAAATTGTACCAGTGGGGGTCATTAGTAAGAACAAGAAGGATCTTTATCTTGTGATGATGCTGAAGGCTTTAGGAGCTGCTGTTGGGACTGTCCTCTTCTTGATAAATCAGGTCATCTAATTTTCTTGCCCAGTCATTCTCCCAAAATATTTGACCACCTGAAAGTTTCATGTTTTTGTTCTCACTCAGCCAATTGAGCAAGAGTACCAAGTATCACCTTAAATAATTTGTCAAGAATATTAAGTTAGGGAGCCGGAGCAATAGCACAGAAGTAGGGCATTTGCCTTGCTTGCCAATGCAGGATGGACCTGGTTTGATCCCTGGCATCCCATATGGTCTCCCAAACCAGGAGCGGTTTGTGAGTGCATAGTGAGTTTGTGAGTCATCCCTGAGTGTCGCCAGGTGTGACCCCAAAAAAACAAAAATAAATAAAAATAAAGTTAGTACTGGTATTAAAAATGCTTTATTATTATTTTGGGGGGATCACACTTGGTGATGCTCATGGGTTACTCCTGGCTATGCACTCACAAATTATTCCTGGTTTGGGGGACCATATGGGAAACCAGGGAATCGAACAGCAGTCCGTCCTAGGTCAGCCATGTGCAAGGCAAACGCCTTACTGCTCTGCCACTGCTCTGGCCACAAAAATGCTTTATTTCTTGATATGAAAAATTATTTCTACTATTTATCCCCTGCCATAATTTTAAACATCTCCTCAACATTGATCCTATAGACATGGGTTAGTCAGAGAGATAAAAGTCTCCTTACACTTGAGGCATGCATTCACTGTTCTGTGCACCACACAAAATCACATGAGAAAAATCAATCAGAAACATAGTAATTGTCTGGCCAGTGCATTATTTTATAATCAGTGATACATTAATTCTCTTCTGCCAGATGAAAGAGAATTAATTCCTAACTGGGGTGTTACTAGAACCTGAACCCAAGTAATAAAAAGTGTGCAAATAATATAACCAGAAATTTAGATATATTTGTATTGTTTCTTATGCATGTAAATAGCCTTGGGTGAAACTGAAATCAGACACAACTGCCAATGTTCTTTTCTTTGTTGTTATTGTTTTGGGGAGGCGTGCGCCCTTACTCCTTGCACCACTGCTCTTGCCCCATGCCAATTTTCTTAGCACCAGACATTTCTTGTGCACAATTTCTGCTGGTCTTATTATATTCTTCAAAGTGACAGGCCTACTCTCTCTGCTGTATTCTGGAAAACTGTTTCTAAATTAGTTTTTGAAACAGAAATGTACTTGATAATAAAAGAAGAAATATTTGATTCTTCAGTAAAGGTCATTGCAAAAATCTTGATGAGCAACTCTATTCTTTTCCAGGTTCTAGAAGAATCCACTAGGAAATTAAAGTCATTGTACATTGACAGCACTTCATTCTAGAAAGCTCTAGCATGCATATTTGTAATGCCTATTTTGCTTGCTCTCTTAATTTGAGGATGTTGGAATGTTTTAAACATCTTATAGATGTAACAATAAGATGTACTATTTCTACTCTGTTGTTATTGCAGATTATATCCAAAACAATAATTACTCAACTGGGGAAACTTAAAAAATCTGGCAGTTTATTGGGTCAAAAGCAACCAAAATAGGAACTAAAAATGAATTACATTAAGGATAAAAAATGAAGCTAACCAATGGCACCTAGTCAAGTCATGTGTGTACTGGGTCAGCTCTTTGAACTGATGACAAAAGAATAATATAAAATCTACTTAATGGGCCAGACCAATAGTATACGTAGGGCATTTGCATGCTGATCCAGGTTCAATTTCCAGCATCCAATAAGATCCCTGAGACTGCCAGGAGTTATTCCTGAGCCCAGAGCCAGGAGTAACCCCTGAGCACCACCTTGTGTCACCCCAAACAAAAAAAAAATGTTTTGCATTCAAAACTATGGCACATACAAAAAATTTAAAAAGCAAAACTTTTCATTTTTAGTTTGTGGTCACCTCTAGAGATGCTCATGGCTTACTCATAGTTCTGTGCTTAGACAATCATGTGTGAATCATATGTGATGCCAGGGGTCTAATCTGATCTCATGCACAGCAAACACCTTAACCTAAACTTATCTCTGCATCTCTTGGAAAAGTGTCATTATGTTTAGTTAAAACTATTTGAAACAGAATGTTCATTTCTCAAGTAGACACTATTAGAACTGAGTTGAGTTGGTAATGGGATGTAGGTTGTAACAGATTCTGATTTCACACAGTGCAGGAAAAGGCTCCCCTGCTCCAAAACAGTGTGAACTATGAAAAGTCAATTAAATTGCAGTCAACTTTAAAAATTTTACAGGTAATGAAGTTTGAATACATGGCATGACCAATTAGTGCTTACTAAGTATTCTGAAGGCTCATATAGTACTTTGCTTCTGATGTGTTGACTCTTTTATCTCTTAGTCCAGGCCTTTAGAACAACCTTCAGCCCAATTTTACACTAACACTAAACAAGGAACTGCTCCCATGCAGCAGACTATCATTTGCTGTCAATGATGCCAGATAATGGCAAAAAGTGGACTGCAGGACTGATGCCATGACACAGCAGGAAGAGTACTTGCTTGGCACATAACTGACCTGGAGTCCAATCTCTGGTGTTCCATCTGGTTCCTCAAGCCTGTCAGGATGATTCCTGAGCACTGAGTCAAGAGTAAGTCCTGAGCACAGCAGGCATAGACCAAACCTACCACCCCCAGAAGAAATATGTGGAATGTGATTGAGAAAAGTAGATTTTGTCACTTAGCAGTACCCAACAATCTTTCCTCTGTAGAACCCAAGAAAAACCACTTAATATTTTTTGTTGTTTTTTTTTTTGTGGGGGGGCACACCCAGCGGTGCTCAGGGGTTATTCCTGGCTGTCTGCTCAGAAATAGCTTCTGGCAGGCAGGGGGGACCTTATGGGACACCGGGATTCGAACCAACCACCTTTGGTCCTGGATCGGCTGCTTGCAAGGCAAACGCCGCTGTGCTATCTCTTTGGTCCCCGCTTTACATGATTAATCTGCCCATAACAGATTTCTAGAAGATTCAAACTTGGAGAAAGTAATATTTCTGCACAGACTATCAGAGCTCCTAAACTTAATGTGAGAGATGAAATCTAACACTTTGTTTTGATCTTTCCAGTTACCATTTTGCCTCTGCCTGTATTAATGACCCTAACTTCCTTCTCTATCTTCTGTGTGAATCCTGTAAGAACCAGAACATTGTTATCTAAATCTGAATGTAATCATCAAGATCCCATTAGGCCCAGGAACAAAAACAGTGTGTAACCTATTCACCAAGAAGATAAGGTCATTTCTACCTTTAACCACAGTACTTTCTTAGTGGAAGATGGAAACTATAAAATACAGGAGTATCTGATACAAAAATGATCTTATAGATCTAAGGAAGTGATATAGCAGCTTATTTTGTTACTAATTTAATTTGTTCATTCATTTAATTTGATTTGTTCAATTTACTCAGTAAATTAATAATCACTTGAAACTTAAATACCTTTAATTCAAGGCAGTAATAAATATGTGGAAAAAAGAGGAGTATTTGATATCACAGTCTGCTAATGAAATCACTTTTAACATACAAAAAATTGACTACTTAGTTTTTAAATTATTAAAAATCTGAGTTAAAACAAGTTCAAATTTAGTTTAGTATTTTTGGTTATCTTTCTATCCACAAAATACTACATTAGATATTAATGTAAAAAATGTGTGCAAATTTGCTCATGTCCAAAGATTACAACATGCTCTAAAACATAGCAACTCTTTTTTTTTTTTTTTTTTGGTTTTTTTGGGCCTCACCCAGTGACGCTCAGGGGTTACTCCTGGTTATGCGCTCAGAAGTCGCTCCTGGCAGGCACGGGGGACCATATGGGAACCGGGGGATCGAACCGTGGTCGGTCCAAGGCTAGCGCGGTAAGGCAGGCACCTTACCTGCAGCGCCACCGCCCGGCCCAACATAGCAACTCTTATATTCTAAAATAGGGTCAATTTGTTCTCCAACACCGACATAGTACACACAATTTTTTAGATATAAATTATTATGTAATTATGGTCTTGGCATGTAAATAGAATTATTCAAAATTAAACTCTCCTTAATTCTATAATATGAATATATTTCTCCATTTACCCTCAAATATAGCATTGATGCCTGGGAGAGTTTCTTTTCTTTTAATATATGTATTTAAGCACCATAATTACAAACATGTTTGTAGTTGGGTTTTAGTTATGAAAAAGGACACCCCCTCACCAATGCAACATTCCCATGACCAATGCCCCACATTTCCCATCCCCAACTGTATTTGGACAGGCATTCTATTTTCCTCATTCAATACCATTATCATGATAGTTGTCAGTGTAGTTATTTCTCTAACTGAACTTTGTGATAAGCTTCATACTGTGGGCAGGACCTTCCAGCCTCAATTGCTATTGTCTCTAGATATTATTACAATAAGATATTTTATTTTTTTTAAATCCAGATATGAGTGAGACTACTTTGCGTCTTTCTTTCTCCTTCTGACTTATTTCACTCAGCATAATAGTTTCCATGTCCAATCATGTATAGAAAAATTTCATGACTTCATTTATCCTGGTGGCTGCATAGTATTCCACTGTGTATTACATAGTTTAGCTATGCATCTGTTACCAGGCATCTGGGTTTTTTCCAAATTCTGGCTATTGTAAACAGCACTGCAATGATTATAGGTGTGCAGAATGTATTTTTGTATTGTGTTTTGTGTTCCTAGGGCATATCCCTATTAGTGGTATGGTTGGATCAAATAGGAGTTCAATTTTCAGGTTTTTTGAGAAATCTCCATATTGTTTCCCATATGAACTAGAAAGCATTCTTACTAGCAGTAAATGAGAATTCCCTTCTCCCCACATCCCCCCCAGCACTGATTGTTCTTGTTATTTGTGATGTGTGCCAGTTGCTGTGGTGTGCGATGGTACCTCAAAGATATTTTGATTTGCATCTCCCTGATATTTAGAGATGTGGAGCATTTATTTCATGGGCCTATTTTTTTTTAAGGAAGTGTCTGTTCATTTACTCTCCCCATTTTTGATGGGGTTAGCTGTCTTTTTTCTTGTTAAGCTCTGACAGTACCAAGTATATCTTAGATATTAGTCCCTTATCTGATGGGTATTGAGTAAATAGTTTCTTCTGTTCTGTGCAAGGTCTTTCCTGTCACTATTTTCTTTGAGGTGCAGAAGTTTCTCAGCTTAATATATTGCCATCTGTTTAACTCCACTGCCACTTGTTTGAACAGTACTGTTTCCTCCTTGAAGATGCCTTTACTCAGATGTCATGGAGTGTTTTATTTAAATGTTCTTCTATATACCTTATGGTTGCAGGTCTGATATGAAGGTATTTAATTCAATTGGATGACCTTTGTACTTTGTGTTAAATGGAGGTCTGATTTCTCTTTTTTGCATGTGGTTAACCAGTTGTCCCAGCACTACTTTTTGAACAGGCTTTTCTTGCTCTATTTTGCATTTCTCACTCCTTTATCAAAGATTAATTGATTGTTTGTCTGGGGGTTCCCAGACTCTGAATATTCAAGCCTATTCCACTGATATGAGGGTCTGTCTTTATTCCAATACCATGGTGTTTTAATTACTATTGATTTGTAGAACAATTTAAAGTTAGGGAAAATTATGCCACCCATATTCCTTTTCCCATAGGTTGCTCTAGCCATTCATGGGTGTTTATTGTACCAATTTCAGAATTATATGGATTTCAGATATTTGGTCTTCTTCTTTAAAGAATGTCATAAGTATCCATAGAGGAATTGCATTAAATCTGTACAATGTTTGGGGGAGGATTGTCATCTTAACAATGTTACTTAACAGAGCGTGTGTCTCCATTTCCTTATGTCTTTTTATTTCTTGAAGCAGTGTTTTGTAGTTTTCTTTGTATAGGTCTTCATGTCTTTAGTTAAGTTAACTCCAAGATATTTGATTTTGTGTGGCACTAATGTGAATGGGGTTGTTTTCTTAATATCCATTTCTTTCCTATCATTATTGGTGTATAGAAAGACCATTGATTTTTGTGTGTTAATTTTGTGGCCAGCCACATTCTATATGAATCTATATGAATCTATTGTTTCTAGAAGTTTTTGGTAGAATCTTTAGGAGTTTCTAAATATAGTATCATGGTATCTGTAGCAGTGAGAATTTTATCTCTTACTTTCCTACCTAGATGCACTTGATATCTTTTTCTTGCCTAATCTCTGTAATGATGTCCTTGACTATTGATTCTTTATGGATATTTTCTTCCTGGGGTTATGGGCCTCCAATGATTGTTATGTTGTTTCTTTTGAGTTTATCAAAGATTTTTATTTAAATTAAAAAAATTATTTGAGGACCACACCTGGCATTGCTCAGGTGTTACTTCTGACTCTGTGTCCAATAATCGGTCCTGGCAGGCTGGGGGAACATATGGGATGAGGGCGATCAAACCTGGATCTGTCCTGGGTCAACCTAATGCAAGGCAAACACCCTACCGCTGTGCTATCTCTCCAGTCCCTAAAAATTTTCATGTTAATCTGTTTAGATTCTTTGAGGAATTTTTTACATTGCCTGATCTTTTTTTCATAGTATAATGCTATATAGATTTTATTAACACAATTTGTTGATGTGGAAGAAGCAGATGGACATTTAGTAGCATAATCAGAATAATAGATTTGTTCATTATGTATATGATTGTTATATAAGTATTATACTTATGTAATTGGAAATTACATATTCTACTTATTAAAATATTCCTAAGATTTTTTAAAATAATTTTTATTGTGACCAAAAGTGAAGAACAAATCTTTCATAGTAATATTTGAGGTACATAATGACAATTGATATGGGCCATTCCCACCACCAGGGTTTTCCTCCCTCCACCCCTTTTCCCAGCATGTGTCCCATATCTTCCTCCTTTGCCCCCCAGAGTGCTAGTGTAACTTGTTCCCTCTGTGAATAGCTTGTTGTAGATGGGGTATTGATTCTATTGCTGTTGATTTTGGGTTTGTTTAAGTCTTATCGTTTTTTTATTTCCAGTCAATATTCGTATGACTGTTTGGTCCCAGTACCATTTGTTTTTATTTTCCCCCTCAATTCATGAGGCAGAACACGATGATTCAAGGCTCTTAGAAGAAAAACAAAGAAAAGAAAGAAAAACATAACATAAAAAACTAACAAACAACATTAAAAAAAAGAAAGACAGTAACTACCAAAAAATATAAAGTACCCAGCAACAACAATGACAACAAGGTACATATCTTTATCGCCACAATGCTCACTAGATGTCTTATTTGATATGTCTTTGTAAAATGTTGTGGTGTTTCACCTTTTCTTTTCCCCTTCTCTCAAACAGAGGATGAGAACTGCTAGAAGGACTCTGCCCATTGTAGGCATACTTAATTTTTACCCCACTCTATTATGGTACTCTTCCCCAAACAAAACCACAAAATTTGAACTATCTAATCCTGCCTCTCAATCAGAGGGAGAAGCAGTGGAGACACCGAGCCCAATCATATATAAGATCACCAAGTAATAAACCAGAAACAGAGGGAGTCACTCAATCTAGAAGACCCTGGGGAGAGGGTGGAGGATATGGGAGACAGAATGGGAATGGAGGTGGAGGGAGGACAACTTGGTGATGGGAATTCCCCTGATTCAATGTTTATTTGTAAATGGAATATTACTGTGAATACCATGTAAACCACTATGATTA
>PVKC010000840.1:0-24400 GCA_004027635.1 Crocidura indochinensis | reverse complement strand
GGCAAGGTTTTGTGCTTCGTGCTCCTGCCCCCCCCCCTTTATTTTGCATAGGGACAGTATATATTGGGAAAGTAAGAAAGGGAATTCCCTTGACCTAAGAGATTCAGGGTTTTTCCGCCCTTGAAGCATACTGCTATGGGAAAAACTAATGGCTCCATACATGCTCATTACTAGATCCCAGGGTCTTTTTATGGTGCCCGGAAACATTCCGCTCAGTTGTGGATGATAAAATCAGGCCTCTATAATTAGAGATCTTAAACTCTAGATCCCAGATATAGAACCAATATAGTTTCCTGCAATACCAGGAACCAACTCCCCCTGGGAAATTACTAATGCCGCTCTGTCACTAACTTGCACCAGTTTCTTATTTAACAATATCTTTATTTAAACACCTTGATTACAAACATGATTGTGATTAGGTTTCAGTTATGTAACGAATACTCCCCTTCACCAGTGCAACATTCCCACTACCAATGTCCCAAATCACCCTTCACTCCACCCCACACCCACCTGTACTCTAGACAGGCTTTCCAATTCCCTCATTCATTCACATGGTTATGATAGTTCTCAGTGTAGTTATTTCTCTAACTGCACTCACCACTCTTTGTGGTGAGCTTCATGTTGTGAGCTGGACTTTCCAGCCCTCCTCTCTTTGTCTCTGAGGATTATTGCAAAAATGTCCTTTATTTTTCTTAAAGCTCATAGATGAGTGAGACTATTCTGCATCTATCTCTCCCCCTCTGGCTTATTTCACTCAGCATGATAGATTCCATGTACATACATGTGAAAGAAAATTTCATGATTTCATCTCTCCTCATGGTTGCATAACATTCCATTGTGTATATGTACCACAGTTTCTTTAGTCATTCATCTGTTGAAGGGCATCTTGGTTGTTTCCAGAGTCTGACTATTGTAAATAGTCTTGCAATGAATATGAGCATGAGGAAGTGATTATTGTATTGTATTTTTGTGTTTCTCGGTTATATCCCTAGGAGTGGTATAGCTGGATCAAATGGGATTAAATTTTCAGTTTTTGGAGGAATCTCCATATCATGTTCCATAAAAGTTGGACTAGACAGCATTCCCACCAGCAGTGGATAAGAGTTATACAGATTTAATGTGATCCCCTAAAGATACCCATGACATTCTTCAAAGAAATGGGCCAAACATTTGAAATTCATTTGGAACAACAAAAATTCTCGAATAACTAAAGCACTCCTAGGGAAAAGGAATATGGGAAGCGTTACTTTCCCCAACTTTAAAGTATATTATAAAGCAATAGTTATCAAAACAGCATGGTATTGGAATAAAGTTAGACCCTCAGATCAGTGGAATAGGCTTGAATACTCAGAGAATGTTCCCCAGACATACAATCACCTAATTTTTGACAAAGGAGCAAGAAATCATAAGTGGAGCAGGGATGCCTCTTCAACAAGTGGTGTTGGCACAACTGGTTATCCACTTGCAAAAACGTGAATTCTGACCCCCAGATAACATCATGTATGAAGGTAAAATCCAAATGCATTAAGGACCTTGATATCAGACCAGATACCATGAGGTATATAGAACAACACGTAGGTAAAACACTCCATGACATTGATACTAAAGGCATCTTCAAAGAGGAAACGGAACTTTCCAAACAAATGGAAACAGAGATAAACAGATGAGAATACATTAAGCTGAGAAGCTTCTGCACCTCAAAGAAAATATTGTACCAGTTTTGATAAGACATTCTGACAATGAGAAAATGGCAACAACTTGATCTAAGAGCAAGTTGTCCTATATCAACTCCTAATGGTAAGATGAAATCAGAAGACATGTTGTCTTTTGATCTGTGCAAAAAGCAAGAGCACTAACTACAGAAGACTGACTTTGACAACTATAACTGGGCAGAACTTATCCTGGGACTCACCAATAAGAAAGACCCTATCTTTAGCTTTACTCTCAGACTTGTATAAAAATCAAGATCTATAATTCCAGAGGTCTGACTTTGACAGTTGAGACCGAGCAGAACTTCTGGAACCATAATGAAGACTCTATGCCTAGGCTTCAGCTGAGCATCTGAGCAAAAACCAAGACCACTTATTACAGAAGATTGATTACAACAGCAATGATGGAACAGAATTTCTAGAACCCTAAAGAAAGACTCTATCCTAGAGTTTGCCCTATGACCTGTGCAAATACCAAGATCTCTAGTTACAGAGGCCTGATTTTATCATCCACAACTGAGCTGATGTTTTTTTAAGGCTCTTAACCATTTTCTTTTGTTCTATAGAGTTGTTATGCACCTCTGTCCTCAGCTGCTGTTACTCTGTGGGAGAAGCTTTCCAGTTAGGCTTTCATTTCACCTGCCATGTTTTTCAGTCCTGTTACTTCAGTTTGGAATTTTTCTTATTTCTATTTTTATTTCTTCTGATTCTAACTTGTGGACTTTTCAACATAATCTGTCCTTTCTTTGACTTGTATGAATATCCCTCATTTTTTGTCTCTAAACTCCTTATCTGAGAGGTTAAATACTTTGGTTCATCAGAGCTGCCATCTTCATTTTCTATGCAATGTGTTGGCCTGTATTTTTTTCCACACTCACACCTTAGTGTGATGTTTTCTGCCTGTTGTGCTAGGGTTCATAGACTAGGACATGTGTGCAGCTATGGAGCAAGTGGAGCAGCCTGGCTTCTCTGGCTCCACCCTTGCTGGGTGTTGCCAGATCACCTCCTATAACATAGCTTCTGCAGATGCTTCTAGGTGGGGTTGTCTCAAAAGCCATAGCCGATGGTCAGGCTGCAGCCACATGCAATGCCAGGGATATTTTCTGCATCCATAAATTATCTGATACTCCTCTATGAGTTCAAAATGAGGAGATCATCCATTTATAAGTTTAGTTGAAAGTTCTTGTAAATAGTTATGCTTAACATAGTCCAACTCTTTAATTTGCTTACCCAAGTGAACATATCATCTAGAATGTATATGTCTAACAGATAGTCTATAATTTAATCTACCAAGTATAGCAGATATTATTTTTTTGAACAACCACAGAATGTTAAAATACTTATGAGGAAACCATTCTAACTGATAACTTTAAGTGAATCTTTACAAATGATGGTGGAGGACAATAGATATTGTACCCTATCCTAATATTAAATGAAAAGTTTCTGTTAATAGTAAATAATTTCTAAAATATTATTATTTAGATGTTAACAGTTATTATTACTCTGAAAAACAATAAGACCCAAAATAAAGTATCTCTTTTAAAGACATATCCTTGACTATTTGCAAGATGAGTTTTTGAGATTTGCTTCAAAATAGTCAAGGAATAGGGTGAGTTATTTGGAATGTGAAGTCTACTTAATTGGTCATGAATTATAGCTATTGAAGCTGCATGTCCCACATAGATGCATTATATTATACTCTCTATTTATATATGTTTATATATAGGTTTTATATTTATGTACTATATATTTATATTATACATACATATATTTTATATAAAAACCGATTCATATATAGGTTTAAATTTTTATAAATAGAAGTGACAATAACTAAGTTTAAGGAAAAATCTGTTATATAAGCTGGTTTGCCTTTGGGACAATATCATGTATATTAATTATAGCATTTAGTATTCTACTTCACTCTGTTAAAGCCCCAGTGTTGCTATTCTTTTTTTTTTTTTTTTTCGGCTTTTGGGTCACACCCGGCAGTGCTCAGGGATTACTCCTGGCTCCATGCTCAGAAATTGATCCTGGCAGGCACGGGGGACCATATGGGGCACCGGGGTTCGAACCGATGACCTTTTGCATGAAAGGCAAATGCCTTACCTCCATGCTATCTCCCTGGCCCCAGTTGTTGCTATTCTTATAGGCCAAAGCCATATCAAAATGGGTAGGGTGCTTGCTTTGCATGTGGCTAACCCAGGTCCAGTCCCAGAAACTCATTTTGTCCCCAATTTTCTGCAGGATTGATCCTGAGATCAGAGCCAGGAGTAAGCCCTGAGAACCACCAAGTGTGGCCCCAAAAGCTATACAGAGCCCATGGCTTCCATTCTCTTTTCATAGTGTCACAAGGAATTAGCCTTGGACATATTTCAACTGACTAGCTAGCTTTGATGCCACTGCCTCAAACTGGCCTGCCTAAGAGGTGGACCTAGAACAAGCTTGTTTTGATTTTGTTTCCCCACCAAACGTCGCAGTTTGACAGTCTTATTTTATTTCACGCTCAACACTTCAGACACTATGTCCTGGCTGACTGTCCTTTAAGGGACTCCAGTGCAAGGCAGGATAGCACAACTGTATAAGCCAGAAAACTAGAGTTGAGGTGAGGAGGTCTGAGGAACAATCCAGGTGCAAATGAAGCACCTCTGGAGGAGCGTTTTCAGCTGGAGGAAGATCTGACATTGATGCCTGCCGCAGAGCAGACGCTTCGTGAACAGGAGATTGGACTTTCTGTCTCCTGATGTGGGATAGGCAAATTCTAAATTGTGAATCCTGTAAGTCAGGGCTCGTGAAGGTCAGGTTACTCCCCAGTCTTCACCCCCTGGCCAGTTCCTGACCCAATCAGGCCAGCAAGCTCATCCCGGGATGCTTGGAATTAGCAATACAAATAGTCCTCTAAATCTATGTGTATTCTTGATCAAAGAAGCAAGCTCATCCTTGGGTAGGGGTATTGTCTTTCTCTGGTGAGAGATTGGTGGAGAGAACAGATTTAGTTCTGATAAAATGATGACAGCAGGGTAGAGAAGCAGTAGGATGAGTAAATAGCAGGTGCACAATCTCCTAGTCAAAGTGCAGGAAAATACAGGGTGGGCATGTGCACAAGTTGTTCCGACTAGAGAAACAATGTTAGGTGAAAGGATAACTTATCATTTTATTACAAAGGACTTAGAATTTTCAGCTCTATTATAGAAAATTGTATTTCTATTTTAGTTATGTAATTATAAATGTTGTTTATATTTGAGTTGAAAGAAAAAACTAAAGTGATAATATCTAATTAACCCTGAGCAGGAACTCAAAATCTTGGGATTTTGAGGGGCAAAAAAAAAATCTGGCTTTAAAATAAAGTACACATTTTTGTTGTTTTGAGGCCATAGGTGGGAGGCAAAGCATGGGCTCTTCCCCTTCACAACACTTAAAATTCATTGTAAAATGAAGAGGACACCATCATTTCTCAGTCTCATCAGTCAAAGAAACTAATAATGGGAAAACTCTGACTTGGGAGCATCAACATGTGGTTTCCTTCCACAGTCCTGCTTTCTGTGTTTAACTCAGCAAACAGTAAGCAAATTGTTATGCTATACTCTAAATATTCACTTTGTCTTGAAGAAGTCATAAACTGTGTTTTCTATAATTAGAGACTAGGCTGAGAATAGATGGTGGGACAAAAATTATACAAGACTTTTTTTTGGGGTTTTTGGCCACATCCTGTGACGCTCAGGGGTTAGTCCTGGCGATTTAGAAATCGCTCCTGGTTTGGGGGACCCCCTTATGGGATGCCGGGGATTCAACTGCCGTCTGTACTAGATCAGCAGTGTGCAATGCGAACACCCTACTGCTATGCCATCACTCCGGCCAAAAAAATTGTACAAGACATTTTATGTACAAATACATTTATAAAAAATTCCAGGGGCCAGAGAGATAAGACAGTGCGCAGGGCATTTGCTGTGCAAGCATCAAGGTCAACCCAGATTAGATCCCTAGCATCTCATACAGTCCCATAGCACTTCTAGGAGTTACCCCTGAATGTACTGGGTGTGGACCCCCAAAAAGTAAGGGATGGTGAAGGGATCCAAAATGAATTATACTATTTTTTAACTTGTCTTAAAATATCTCAGCTCCATCCATGAATTGATGTTGATAGATATTTATGAATTAAATTAATTAACATATAATCCCATGTAGCTGTCAACTAGCTCAGACAATGAAAATTTATCAAATTTACTTTGCTTATATGAGGCCTTGGGCTGAATTCCCAGCCCTGCATGATCCTCTGAGCAAAATTGGGTTTGATCACCCCCACAATACAAAAAAACAAATTTCAAATCAATTTTATTATCTAGTAGGTTACTTAGAAACAATTTAATCAAACTCCTTAATTTACTGATTAATAGTAGGTCCACAAATGCCACATCTGAACAAAACCCAACAAAAACCCTCCCCTGACTTAAGTTGTTTCCACCAAACTACACTCAAGAAAGGTGCACACTTTCTTCCTGGACACTAGAGGGAGATTGTTTTCAATTACCCACTTTTATTTGTATATTCAGTTGTGATTACACTGAATCACATAGAGCATCTCAATACCTTATATCATGAGGAGAGCACATTTTAAAGAATATTGTTCTAAAATGAAAAAGATACTAATGTTGCAACTCTAAATTGAAGAAATTTAAACTATGGAGTAAGTGATATAATTAGGGTATAACACATTTTTAATGCAATAACAAAACTGAGAACTTCTAAGGTTATAACTAATTTTAATAAAGTCATATTTTGACACATTTCTTTTTTGTCTGTTTGGGTCACACCCGGCAATGCTTAGGGGTTATTCCTGACTCTACGCTCAGAAATCTCCCCCTGCAGGCTCAGGGGACCATATGAGATGCCAGGATTCGAACCAGCAACCTTCCTCATGCAAGACAAACGCCTTATCGTTGTGCTATCTCTCTAGTCCCTTGACACATTTCTTTTATTTTCTCTCTCTTGTTAATCAACCTTCACACAGCATCTTTGCTGCTGTGGTTCATAGCCAGACAGGTTCCACCTATAAACTTCTCAGTGGCTGGTATCTGTTCACAGCTCATTCTTTCAGTCTTTTCAAGCCTTTGCCCAAATTTCATCCCTCCAATCTAGACTGGAAACTCCACAATATATCTTGCATTACTTGTATTAACTCACTCCATATATAATTAGTATGGTCCTTGTAACTGTATAGTCTCCATCAGTTCTATATGTGTATAAATGAACAGTGAGTCCTGTTTCTTAATATAAGTGAGGCCTTTTGGTCTCCTTTGTATGTAGCTGTCATACCTATATTAACATCTGGCACATAAAAGGTACTAAATATGAAATTAATTATATTTATCAGCAAATCACTTCGATAAAAGCTTGTTTTTTGTACTTAATTATTCATGATCTCAAATTGCAATAAACATGTTTTTGATTAAGTCATAGTTAAAACACTGACAAGTAGACAGCATATCCTTTTATTCCTTGTTAGGTACCTAAAGTTCTTAACCTCCTTTAACATCTTGAAAAAAAAATTCTATGGTTTTTGTAATCTTTTCTTCCTATAATTAATTTTCCACTGAAGTTAAAGAATAATAAAACTGTGCAGAGCATAAATAATCACTATTTTATTTATTAATATTACTGCCTGGAAGAGAAACATAAGAAAAATTGTGATGTTAAGCTAAGTGAATCTTTGATTCTCTGACAACAAAACCACCTAATAGTTCATTTTCCTTAGACTCTGCCCCACCTGCAAACTGCTTCAATACTAGTCATTATCCCTAAGTGCCTTATGATACTATTGCTCTAAGGGACATATGTGTGAACTTCAGATTAGAAAAACCACTAGACTCAATGACCTCACAAAAATGGGTACAGCTCTCCCACCATGGGAGGGCACCCCTTATACAAAGAGGTCATCTTGGGGCATTTTGATCCTGCACTGAGTGGGGAGATGGTGGTTTTGATTGTTGACTCTCATGTCTGAAATGCTATACTATCAGAGCAGAAGAATGTCTAGATAGACACGTTATAAACAAGCAATATAACTACTGTCCACCCACCCTTGACCACATAAATTGGTGAGCAATAAAATACAAATATGTAATTCAAGTGATCACAGGAGTTCAGAATGAACAGAAGCAGCCTACGGGTAAATTTTAAGTTATCTTTGGTTAGAATTGTCAGTGCCACCTGCCCTTCCCCTTCAAAGTAAACTTCTTGCTTTTCTGCCATGGAGTTACAAGCACCCCTCAGTTTTCTACTCTTACCTCCTGTGAAACCATACCTGAGACTTATTCAATTCAGGAGATAATTCTTCCCCCAGCCTCTCAAGCAGATCCTTAGTGCCAGGAGGACTGAGGTAGTCTCTTTTTGACAAATCCGTGACACAAAAGAGGACATGTCAGAATAATAAGGTTTCACACAGTAATAGATTACTAATGAGGATTTGAGCTATGCCTTACAACTAAGATTAGCGATTCCTATTATGAGCATCAGGAAATTTTCCCTAATATCAGACCATATTATTGTTGGGGTGTTCACTATTAAAAAGCACTAATACATAAACTATCCTGAGACTGGATTAAATAAAACTACCCAGAAATTTTAATTAAGGTGAAATCAGAAATTTTGTTATGGTTAGCAAATGTGTACTTTCCACTAAACTCAATTTCAAAATTTAAAACAAGCTAGTATTTGATTAGGTGAAAGAGGAAATCTTTGAGAATGTACTGATGAACCATTAGCAGGCAGGAAAAAAGTATCATGGGAAAAGGTGCTTATGATTCTCTATAAGGAATTATATGTTAACTTGGAAAAGTTAATTTTCATTTTAGGATGTATAAAATTGCTCACATATTTCAGATCTGATCATTTAATATGAAATAGAACTATAATTCATTTTATTCTCTTTATTTACTTCTAAGTCTCACTTTCTTTGAAGGCTAAAATTTTGCTTTATGACTAGGTCTCTATTCCTGTTGAATCTGCTTCATTCAGGGACTTTGACTTTTCCTGATCAGCCCAGGCATTGAGTTTGATCATTCTGTATTTCAGATAGAACTTGGGTCCCTTTAGGTCAGGAGCAGGTCACTTAGAGGATCTCTGGGTTCACTGCCACTTGATGTGAAAGCTTCTTCCAGTTTAAAGTTTTTTAGAGATGATGGGAGTAGGGTGGCTGACTTTGAAGTGATTAAATATTCTTTGCAGGACGTAATATAAAATTAGTTTATTTACCACAGAAATATTGTAAATCTAACAAGGTAAACTAATGTAAGAGCACTGGCAAATCAAAATGATTGAAATCATTTTACAGGGATCTCAAACTCAATTTACCTGGGGTCCGCAGGAGGCAAAGCTGGAGTGATCCTTGAGTGCAAAGTCAGTAATAAGCCTTGAACATTGGCGGGTGTGACCCAAACAACTAAAACAAAAAAAAAAACAAAACAAAAAAAAAGATTCCTCTTGGGCAGGGCCACAAACTGTTGTACGGAGGGCCACAAACGGCCCGCACTCCGGGAGCTTGAGACCCCTGATTTATACTTTAATTTATGTTCCTTTAAGCACATTTATATTTCTTTAAGTACAAATAATTTTGCTTTGTATCGAGTTAACTGATGTATAAGTATCTTAAGAGGTTCACTGAACATTTTAAAGTATGTCTTTCAAAAATGAAAACTGACAGTATGACCTTTCTGGTTCTCACTGGTATGTAATGTAAGCATATTCTTAAACTGAACAAAGATGTTAGAAATAAACCAGACATTAAATTTACTCTGATAATTGTTTAGAAATTTTCATTGTACTGGAAAAATTCAAGGAGGAAAAGGAAATGTAAAGATATCAAGATTGGCCTATAGTATCAACTAGAAAAATGAAAAACTTTCTGATAGTTCAATGAATATAAAATCTCAAGACATTAAAATAATTTAAAACATACTGATATTTATATAGATAATATTTTCTAAAACAGAGGGATTAAGAACCATAGTAAACTTAATATATTTATACATTAGGACATAAAATTTTTCTAAACTAAAGCAAAAAAATCTAGGTTAAGATCTAATTAGTTTTTTCTGAAATGTGACATATTGAAATAATCTCTGCTTTAAGGTGTACTGACAAGGCATTGGACAACCTAGTTCAGAAGATGAAAGCATAAAATGAATAAGACAAGGGAGATAGTATCCAACAGTGTTCAACTCTCAGGTTTCTACATAGATGATATTTTAGCTTTTAAAGGTGAGTATGGAAGGTAATTTTGCATTTTAGTTTGAACATGGGTATTTTCCTTATGCTCAAAGATAGAAAGATTATAGAGATAAGTAGACTGATTGAAAGAACTTCAAAGTTATCTTCCTTGTCAAACACATTCTCTTCATTATCTGCACCCCGAGTTTGCATTTTCTTGGTGGCATAAAGTTGAAAATTTTCAGAGTCTACACACGAAAAATTATTAACCTCTGTAATGACAAGTAAGAAATTAAGAATCCTCTGAAATAATCTCAAGTTAATCCACTAAATAGAACCCACTGTGATTTCAGAAAAGGTAATCTCATCACACCCAATAGGAAAACACTCATCAGAAAACATAGAACAGGCAGGAGATTTTTCAGCGGGAGATGAAAGCTACATCTGAAGCACAGCCCCTTAATACCAAGAGTTTAAAAAGAATAAAAAACACCAGTTTCACTTAAAAAAATAGGCCTTCGAAAGTGCGTCCTTGCCACATAGTGAACACGTGAAAAGTGACTTGTAGACATGTTTCAACATATAACTTTATTCATGTAAAAGTAAAGTACAAGAAATGGAAAATTCAAACATTCATTTCAGTATGTAATTGCCACATACGAATGAACAGAGGATCAGGACCCAGGGTTCCACAGCACTGCCTCACCCAGACAGCCAGGAGTCTGGTATCAGGCTGGGGAGGGGGAGGTCAGAGGGGCAGAAACATATATGAGATATCTCCACAGTCACAGTAGGCAAGTACAGGTCTGACCTAGTCCCTCTGTAGTCTCAGGGTAGGAGGGGCAGTCTGTGGAGAATTACAGAATCTTCACTACATCTTTCTCAATGCTGGTTTGAAAAAATAAAAAAGAATCATCTTGGCAGAGTATTATTTGATTTCTTGGCTGAAAATAAGGAAAGGCCAAGGGTCAGAAGTCATGATAATAAGAGGTGGCCAGAACTCAAACAATCTTAATAACCAGAAAATTTGTAGAAATTTATTTGAATCAAATTTACTATTTCCTCTGTGTCTTCTCCAGTTATTATCCACTGTCTTCTCCAGTTATTATCCACACAATTCCCTTGAGCTCTTGCCCCTACCCCTGTAAAATATGTTGTTTTAAGAATACCTATTTTACAGGGTCAAGGCAGGCCTGTGGGCTACTAACTGGCCCAAACACTGCTCTCCCACTAGGAGGCTCTCAGATAAGAAGGAAAACTACTTATCAACACCCTAGAAAAGCATACAGTATGCCAGGTTCACTTTTTCTACAGGTTAGGAAACTTAATGTGCACAAAAATAGTCCTAAGTACACAGAGACAGTCTGACTCTGACCGGATGTTCTCACATGATATGTCTCTGTACCAGGCATTTCATGGTATGACAGAAACATTCTTTCAATAACTTTTACCACTTCCCAGCAAGTGGAATTAACTGTCTTCAGTTTATGGTAAAAATAAATTTTCAAATCTTCATAAGACTCACAAAAACAAAAGATTAAATTCAATGAGAAAGAGAAGAAAGAAAATACAGGAGACGTTTTCTGCAAATTATCCTGAAGCAAGATGACCAAGAATTCTGAGTGCAAATTCTGGTTTCTTTTTTTATTTGTTTCTGGGTTACATCTGGCGATGCTCAGGAGTTACCCTGACTCTGCACACAGTAATCACTCCTGGTAATGCTTTGGGACAATATAGGATACCAGGAATCAAATCCCAGTAGTTCAAGTTCACAGCAAGCGCTCTCCCACCTGCTTTCTCTCTGACCCCAGTTCTACCTTTCCTTTTCCTGCAAAACAGTTGTCTTCTAGGCTGAGACTGTCCCTGTGCCTACCTGCCACCTTCCTCCCTGAGTTCTTGTCTAGTTCTCAGAAACCATATGACTAAATCAGGCACCAGATTTAGCAGGGAACTGGAGAACCTAAATTCAGGAGACAGACTGATTCCTAAAGAGGTCACTTCCCAGCATGGTGTTGGAGCTGCCCAGCCCTGCCTAGATGTGAACAATTGTTTGTCTCTTTTAACCTGCAAGAAAACAGAATATGCTATGAATAATGAAAACATTCCTCTCTACTATTTTCCAATTCCAAGAAAACCCTCAAAACAACTTGCTTCCTATCAAGAAAAAAGGAAAGATATTTATTTTGACAAATTTTTTCTTCTAAATACCTATTAATCACTATTTCCTTAACGTGCTTTGAGTTCTGCAATCCAGGGACATCTTATTTAATTTAATGTCAGTATCACCCTGACAGCAGGTACCTATGGTTCTATGACTAGCCTCTGGTCAAATCCCAGAATTTCACAGGGACAGTGTTTGCATCTGGAGCCATTATATTGTCTCTTCTATAAGAAGAAAAAATACAAAGGAATGGTTTACAATTTCATGTTTTATAACACTCTTAACATGAAGTCTTTAGACGTTTTGTGAAGTGATGACTCATTTTACAAAGTATAGCGCCCACAAACTTCCATGGTGCGCTATTTAAGCTTTCATTTAGACAAAGTCAAATTCTAAGTGGTGAAGCCAGTTTGGAAGGCTATGTGGACCAGCCATTAATGCTGCTTAGTGTCCTTCTTAATTCTATTCTTTATTTGAACATTTATTAATGTCTTTTTTTTTTATCTTCCTTTGAAAATGCTCCGAGGGAATGCTCAAGGATTACTTTATCTACTGTTGTATCCAAAATGTATTCTATATATCTACAGAGAAAAAACTTTAATTTTCATTTATTTAATACAAAACAGATGTATAATTTCTAGAGTACTCTGCACATAGATATATATAGATCGTATAAAAGTTCACTTCCCTGGGCCAGGGCAATAACACAGCTGTAGGGCTTTTCCCTTGCACATGGTTGACCCAGGACAGACCTTGGTTCTATTCCCAGTGTCCCATATGATCCCCCAAGCCAGGAACAATTTCTAAGTACATAGCCAGGAGTAACCCCTTAGCATCACCGGGTGTGGCACAAAAATCAAAACAATAAGAACAAAAAAATTCACTTCCCACGGTGGCTGAAGCAATAGTATAGTGTGTTTACCTTGCATGTGGCCTTGCCGGGTAAGATTCTTCACATCCCATATGGTTCCCTTAACCTGCCAGGAGTGATTTCCAGAAGTGACCCCTGAGTATTGCCAAGTATGGTCCCCAAATAAACAACCCCCCCAAAAAAACTTCTCTTCCTATTTTCACTTTTATATGCTGCTAATCAGCAGAAGATAACAAATTAATAGCTGATTTAATGATCAATAAATAGTCAGATAAAACTATCAATGAAGCAAAGAGAGAAAATTCAAACTGTCAGGTCTGTGGACCCTGGGCATTGTGCATATCTTCTGGCTCAACATGTGTTTGAATCTTTGACTTATGTACAGAGTAGAAAAGTGAGTATATTAGAATAATGAGAAAAAATTTTAAATTGTATAATTATTGTTGCTATGTGATTCACCCAAACCAAAAGAAAAAATAATCTTTCTTCCATGACCCTTCCATAGATTTTCAATATACATTTTGTATTAAGGGAAAGAAAAAATATCATACTGTGTTCTTTTTACCAAGCTCCAAGTAAAGATTCTCTTTGAGGAATGAAACTTCCCCCACTAGTTGGAAATTACCTATAGCAGTATATGTAAAACAAAAATGTGTATAATATGGCTTCTCCAGACCTGCATATAACAAAGATATCAAATGAACTGACATTTCTGCATTAGTTTAAAATAACATCCTGTATGACTTCTATATGCAGTGCTGTTAGCTCAGTTTCACATTTTTTTTTTAAACATTGGCTTTGCTTTCAAAGAATCATGTTCCAGTTCCTGTGCTGAGTGTGGGGACTGGTTCGAAAGCTGGGGAAAGTGAAGAATGTGTGGGTTTTGGCTTCAGAATTAGCCAAGCTTTAGAGATCTCCTGCATTAAACTGTTTCTTATTAATAAATCACACAACTACACCCAATTCACCCTCCCTTCTTCCCACACACATATCTGACACATACTCATAATCAATAACAAATGTTCATTCTATGCTTCACTTTTTTTAATCCCACCCTGATTAGCATTGGAACATGATGAAGCCATCAGCTATCAAGAGTCAATATATGTCATTTAAAGTCAACATAATCTCAAAGTATAGCCTATACTTTTGGGGGAGGGGTGGTGTGAGTCACACCCATTGGTGCTTAGGGTCCCAGATGAAGATGGTACAAAATCAGCACTGGACACATGCTCTTACACTCCTCACTATTTTTTTCCAAAGAGGATGGAGTTTTATATTGAATAAATAATAAATATAGAGCTCCGTGTAAATAAATGGCAAACTATGATAAAAATACATGCATTTGAAGTTTTCTCTGTTTTGGGGCTACTTACTCCTTACTAGGACTCAGAGATCATTTCACAGTGGAAGGAATTGAACCAGTGCCATATGTAGATAAAACAAGTGCTTTAACTCTACTTCTTTGTCCACAGGGATTCTTGAAGATATAGAGTGGATAGCCTAATTTTGCAACCTGGTACTCAATCATACTATATACTATATACAGTGCTCATTATGACAATGTCTTAATAAAATACTTCAATTTACCCATTTCCTTTTGATTATGTCTTCTATTAGGGCCCAAAGCTTTTGACCATTGAGACCACTAGATCAATCAACTGTGCACCACAGACTTGTGTTACACGTCCCACTCATTAAGTACATTTATCAAATTACCATTATCCCTTTTCATTTTTTTCATTTTTCTATTTTCCTTCTGCTTCATGCCTTCTCTTCTTTTTTATTCTTTAATTCAACATATGTTACTGTTATATCACAAATTCCATGCTTTCAGTTTCTTTTTAGGAAAGAAACCTCGATGCCCAAGACCCTTAATGCAGATGATACTACAAAGTGTAGACACCTCTTATAGTGCTCACTGCCATATTGCTTAGTACTCAAGACATGAAAATTATACTTATCCTAAAATTCTTCAGCCACAATCTAACCCTGAAAGTTTCATTTAGCAAAGCTCACCCCTGTAATTGATAAAGTGCCTAGATATTGGAAAACCTTCCTCATCCAAGGCGCTGGCTCAATTTTTTTACTTATTTTTTTTACTTTATTTTTCTCTCTTATCCTTTTTTCTTTTTATAATAACCTATATTTTAGTTATTTATTTATATTTTCTTAATTCCACTACTTCTTAAGCATTCAGATACATCCTATGAGGGTCAGGCATCCAACAACTTACGAATAGATCTCTAATGTCTCTCTATAAGTGGGCATGAATTTGTATGTAGAAGGATTCTCTTTGTCTATCCAACCTCCAAACAATAAACAGAACATGACTATTTTCCACAGATTAGCTCTTGGGATTAGAGTGTATGTACAGGCGGTGAAAAATGAAGAAAAATGAGAGCAAACAATGTGTGTGGAGAAACAGCATTCTTCATTTAATGTCTGCAACAGGCATATATAGTATTTTGCCAGTCACTGGGGATGAAAAAGATGCTTACAATTGCAAAGCACAATTTAACAATAAAAATACATTAGGCTAGGTGGTATGCAGACATGAATAGACCTACAAGCCAATGGCAAATATTGTCCTCAATGTAGAAAAAATAAAAGCCTTCCTTCTAAATTCTGGGACAAGACAGGGCTGTCCTCTTTCATCACTGCTATTCAACATAGTACTGGGAGTAATTGCTATTGTGATTAGATAAGAAAAAAGTATTAAGGAAGTCCAGATAGGAAAGGAAGAAGTCAAGCTCACTCTTTTCAGATGACATGGTACTCTACTTACAAAACACTAAAGACTCTACTAAAAATCTTCTAGAAACAATAAATTCATATAGCACTGTGGTTGGCTATAAAATAAACACACACAAAAAACAATGGCCTTTTTATACACCAATAATGACAGGGAAGAAATGGACATTAAGAAAAACACCCCATTCACATTAGTGTCACATAAACTCAAATACCTTGGAGTCAACTTGATGCTGACAAGATGTGAAGGACCTATACAAAGAAAACTATAAAACTCTGCTCCAAGAAATAAAAGAGGTCACATGGGAATGGAAACACATACCCTGCTCATGAATTGGCAGGGTTAACATCATTAAAATGGCAATACTCCCCAAAGCATTATACAGATTTAATGTGATTTCTCTAAAGAAACCCATGAAATTATTCAAAGAAGTAAATCAAACACTTTTGAAATTCATTTGGAACAATAAACACCCTGTAATAGCTAAAGCAACCCTTGGGAAAAGAAATATGGAACTCATAATGTTCCACAACTATAAACTCTGTTACAAAGCAATAGTTCTCAAAACAGCAAGGTATTAGAATAAAGACAGACTCTCAGATCAATGAAATAGGCTTGATTACTCAGAGAATGTCCCCCAGACATACAATCACCTAATTTTTGATAATGGAGCAATAAATCCTAAATGGAGCAGGAAAAGCCTCTTCAATAAGTGGTGTTGGTGCAACTGGCTAACCACTTGCAAAAATGCCAACTGAAACCCCCAGCTAACATCATGAAAAAAGGTAAATCCAAATGGATTAAAGGTCTTGATATCATACCCAGAACTATAAAAAATATAGAACAACAAAGGGGCCAGGTGGTGGCGCTGGAGGTAAGATGCCTGCCTTGCCTGTGCTAGCTTAGGATGGACTGCACTTCGATCCCCTGGTTCCCATATGGTCCCCCAAGCCAGGAGCGACCTCTGAGTGCATAGCCAGGAGTAACCCCTGAGCGTCACTGGGTGTGGTTCAAAAACCAAATATATATATATATATATAACAACACATACGTAAAACACTCCATGACATTGAGACTAAAGACATCTTCAAGGAGGAAACTGCACTCTCCAAACAAGTGGAAGCAGAGATAAACAGATGGGAATATTTTAAGCTGGGAAGCTCCTGCACCTCAAAAGAAACAGTGCCCAGAATACAAGAGCCACCCACTGAGTGGGAGAAACTATTCACCCAATACCCACCAGATAAGGGACTAATATCTAAGTTATACAATTTGCTGTCAGAACTTAATAAGGAAAATAAAACATCTAACCCCATCATAAAATGGGGAGAAGAAATGAACACTTTGACAAAAAAGAAATACAAATGGCCAAAAGCACATAAATAATGCTCCACAACACTAATCATCAGGGAGATGCAAATCAAACAACTGTGTGGTACCATCTCATGCCACAGAGATTGGCACACATCACAAAGAATGAAAATAAGTGCAGATGGGGATGTGGAGAGAAAGGAACAGTTATTCACTGTTAGTGGAAATGCCATCTAGTCCAACCTTTATGGAAAACAATACGGAGATTCCTCCAAAAACTGGAAATTGAGTTAACATATGATCCAGCTATATCACTCCTAGGGATATACCCTAGGAACACAAAAATATAATACAAAAATCCCTTCTTCACACCTATATTCATTGTAGCACTATTTACAATAGCCAGACTCTGGAAACAACCAAGATGCCTTTCAACAGATGAATTGCTAAAGAAACTGTGGTACATATACACAATAGAATATTATGCAGTCGTCAGGAGAGAGAGGAAGTCATGAAATTTTCCTATACATGGATATACGTGGAATCTATTATGCTGAGTGAAATAAGTCAGAGGGAGAGAGAAGGTCACAGAACAGACTCACTCATCTATGGGTTTTAAGAGAAATAAAAGACATTCTTGAAATAATTTTAGAGACAAAAGAGAGGATGGCTGGAAGTTCCAGCTCACTACATAAGGCTCACCACGAAGAGTGATGAGTGCAGTTAGAGAAATAAATACATTGAGAACTATCCTAATAATGAGAATGTCTGAGGGAAATAGAAAGCCTGTCTAGAGCACAAGAAGGGTTTGGGTGGGGAGGAGGGAGATTTGGGACATTGGTGATGAGAATGTTGCACTGGTGAAGGGGTGTGTTTTTTACATGACTGAATTCCAAACACAATAATGTTTGTAATCAAGGTATTTAAATAAAAATATTAATTAACATAATCATATCATTTATATGTGATATTTAGAATAACTGCATGGAAAAATGGAATGTTCTAAATAAGTTTTCTAGAATACCCTTGGCCCCAGAGTATAAAGAAGAGATGAAAAGAAAATGAGTGGAAGCACAAATATGAAAAGATGGGGCCATTGTACATGCAGTCTCAGATACATTGGTAGTGCTAAAAATAAAAAAAAATGAACTAAATATGCAATCCAGTGGCAATAACAATGGAATCAAGAGATCTAAACTTTAACCATCTAAACTTAGAATGGGCCTGTTAGACTGGCAGGCAGGGGTGGGAGGCAGAAGTCGTGGTATGGGATGCACTTGGGGAACATTGTGAAAGGGAGGTCGACATTGGTGGTGAGATTGGCCAAGGTTCACTGTATGTTTGAAACCCAACTATGAAGGACTTTGTAAATCACAATGATTTCAATAAAATAAAATTTAAAATAAAATAAAGTAAAAATTTCTGCTAATGCTTATATATCTTAGATATTCGCCCCTTATTAGGTAAATAATTTCTCTTATTTCATGGATTGTCTTTATATCCTGGTCATTGTCTTCTTTTAGGCTCAGATGATCTTAGTTTAATGTGGTCCTGTTTGTTTATCTTTGCTCCACTTGCTTGGTCAGTGGAATTTCATCTTTCAGCATGTCTTAGCTTTCTATCATGGAGAGTTGTGCCTAGGTTTTCCTCTGTGTACCTTATGAATTCAGGTCTGATATAAAATACCTCAATTATTTTGACTCTATTTTCAAAATCAACATTTTTGGGTTTTCTAGGGATTTTTTTCCTTTTTAAATAATTCTGTTACAAAAATTTTTCCCGAATATTTGCTTGCACTTAGAGATTTTGACAACTTTATGGGCCAGTATCAACAAGTACTTCTTTATAATCATAAACTGAAGTTTGTGAACTTAACTGCTTCACCTAAAAGGTAGGTCCTTTTGTTATACATGCTCTTTCCTAATTCTCTTTCACAGTTCTAGTCTGAATCCTTCATAAACTAATGTGTTTCTCATAATTCGTAACATTCTGCATACCTCTGACTACCTTCTCCTCTAATAAACATCAGCTTCCAATCAGTGTATTTGTATATTCTTAAATCGTATTGCGATGACGTTCTAGACAAGGAGGTGAAAGTCATGGAAATAAAGCATCTATCTTTGCTGGAATTTAATAGCTGTTCATTGATTGCATAGTATGTAAACACTATGTCAATGTGAATTAATATGTAAGAAAATGTATTAAAATAGTGAGGCCAGTTTCTAGGTCATCTAGAAACCATAACAGTACAGTTCCAGTCATATGACCTCCACATAGTTGTGTTACCTGAGGAGGGAATGTGGTGAGCATAGGAAGCAAAGGGAATCTTGTGCTTTTATGTTTTAAACCCACATAATCATCACATAAAAAGGTTATTCTATGTGTTATATTATATGTCACAGAAAATATATTCAGTATTGGTTCTAAGGCTATATAAAGGACTGAAGAAATAATAAACATGTAGGCTATTGTTTTGCATGCGGCTGACTTGGATTTCATCCCCAGCATTCTGAATGGTCCCCTGAGTACAGGGCCAGGAATGACCCTGAACATCAGCATTACCATCTAGATTAATACAGAGAACTCAGTACCAGGACATGTACTGATCAATTCTTAAATCAGTATTTAAACAGAGTCACAAATGTGATAGCAACACAATATATATTTTCTTGTGAACCTTTTATACTATTTTCAGCTAATAACAAAGTTTTGATGGATAGTGTCATTTAAATCATTTGAATTATATTGCAGAATGTCTACATGAAAGGGGATACAAGTTATGTTTTCGTAAACTGTCAAGAAATGTAGAGTGTGTGCATTTATTTATCTTCCATAGATACTGATATTTGATTTTTGTTGTTGTTGTTGTTCATTTTTGGGCCACATCTGGTGACATTCAGGCTATGCACTCAGAAATCACTCCTGGCTTGGGGGATCATATGGGACAACGGGGGATGGAACCACGGTCTGGCCTATGTCAGCTGCGTGCAAGGCTCTACTGCTGCAGCATTGTTCCCACCCCAAGTCTGATATTTGTTTTATAGTTTAATTTGAGTTAAATTTTTATTAGTATTTCATGTAAGCACACATGTGCACTACTACACTTTAAAATATGCCCCTTTGGTGCTATTAAAATATTTTACATGTTTACTTTTTATCTTTGGTTTCTTCATTCCTGTTAGAAGCTTACTAATATTTTCCAGAAGTATCTTCTCGTTTTTTGTCAGTTTGGAGAAGAGTCATATGGTTTTAAGGGTTAAACTGGGATCAGTATATGGGTGAAGGTGCTTACCTGGCACACCACTGTCTATACTTGAAAACTCTCAGTGTGTATGTACAGTTTAGTATACTTGTATTTTCTTAGTGAATCTGAAGACAAAATATTATTAAATATAAAGTTAAGAAAAATCATACCTTTTATGTTTGTGTTTTTATGGGCCACACCTAACTGCTCAAGGGACTCTAGGAAGATCTGGGAATTGAACCAGATCAGCACCAAGAAAGACAGTGCATTAATGCTGTTACTATCTCTCCAGTTCTGTCCTAATTGATTTCTTAATCATTTTATTTATTCAAAATTCAAAATTCTAAAAATTCTTTCCTTACATCTCAGCTGTACATTCAACAAATCCTGATAATTATACCTGTAAGACATCTCCAGAAATTAGCCTTTCTACTTCTTCCGCCCAAATTAAAATGATATCTTTTATATAATCTTTTAAACTTAACTTTATATTTCTGTGTTAATTTTTTGTTTTGATCCTTTATTTTGTTCATTTTATTGATATTCTGTGGTTATGCTATCAGTAATTCTCTCATGCACAAAATTTGTTTTTATCTGTCTGTAAAATTTATTATTGCTTTACATTCTACATTATTTTGATTTTTCAAAATAATTTTTTATTGTGACCAAAAGTGAATAACAATTCTTTCACAGTAATATTTAAAGTAAATAATGACAATGAGTCAGAACCATTCCAACCACTGGGGCTGTCCTCCCTCCAACCCTTTTCCCAGCATGTGTCCCCTATCTCCCTCCGTTGTCCCCCAATGTGCTACTGTTCCCCTCTGTGTATAACTTGTTGTAGATAGGGTATCAATTCTGTTGTTATTGACTTTGGGTTTGGTATTTAAGTCTGCTAAGATCTGAACAAAAACCAAGACCACTTATTACAGAAGACTGATTACAACAACAATGATGGAACTGAACCTCTAGAACCGTAAAAAAAAAAAAAAAAAAAGACTCTAGAAATCCTAGACTTTGTCCTATGATCTGTGCAAATACCAAGATTTACAGAGGCCTGATTTTATTTATTTTATTTTGTTTTATTTTGGCTTTTGGGTCACACTCGGCAACGCTCAGGGGTTACTCTTGGCTCTATACTCAGAAATCGCCCCTGGCAGGCTCAGAAGACTATATGAGATGCTGGGATTCAAATCACCCTCCTTCTGCATGCAAGGCAAACACCTTACCTTCATACTATCTCTCTGGCCCCAAGGGGCCTTATTTTATTATCTACAACTGAGGGGAAAGTTTCCTGCCACCATGAAAAGACCTTTGGGTGTGGTAATGAGCATATGCGGAGCCAGTAGTTGTTCCCATGGCAGTATGATTCAAAGGCGGAGAAACCCTGAATCTCTTAGGCCAAGGGAAATCCCTTTCTTATTTCCCCAATACTTACTGTGCTTATGCAAAAAAAAAAAATGGAAAGCACAAACAAAACCTTGCCACACCACTCCTTCCATTGTTTCTTTTCTTTTTTCTTTCTTTTCTTTCTTTTTCACTCTTGTGGTTATTATTTGGTGATTATTTTATTGTTGCTGGGTGCTTTATTTCTTTTTGTAGTTACTATTTTTGTTTTTTACTTTTGTTTGTTGTTTTTTTTGTTATGGTTCTTTTGTTTGTTTATTTGTTTTGTCTCTTCCAGCAGAACCACACAACTTATATTATCTTGTCTGCCACATAAATTGAGGGGGAAAATAAAAATGAATGGTGCCAGGACCAAACAGCCACATAAACATTGAATGGAAATAAAAAATTTAATGTTAACTATGAGGTAGCATTTCATGCCACAGAGATTGGCGCACCTCATAAAGAATGAGAACAAGTAGTGCTGGCAGGGATGTGGAGAGAAAGGGACACTTATTCACAGCTGGTGGTAATGCCATTTAGTCCAACTTTTATGGAAAGTGATATGGAGATTCCCCCAAAACCTGGAAATTGAGCTAACATATGATCCAGCTATACTACTCCTAGGGATATACCCTAAGAACACAAAAATTCAATACAAAAATCCCTTCTTCACACCTATATTCATTGCAGCACTATTTACAATAGCCAATAGTTGGAAACAACTAAGATGTTCTTCAACAGATGAATGGCTAAAGAAACTGTGGTACATATACACAATCGAATATTATGCAGCCATCAGGGGAGATGAAGTCATGAAATTTTCCTATACATGGATGTACATGGAATCTATTATGATGAGTGAAATAAGTCAGAGGGAGAGCGATAGATGCAGAATAGTCTCACTCATCTATGGGTTTTAAGAAAAATAAAAGACACTATTGCAATAATCCTCAGAGATAAAGAGAGGAAGGCCAGAAAGTCCAGTTCATGACATGAAGCTCACCACAAAGAGTGATGAGTGCAGTTAGAGAAATAACTACACTGAGAACTACCATAACCATGTGAATGAATGAGGGAAATGGAAAGCCTGTCTAGATTACAGACAGGGGTGGAGTGAGGAGGAGGGAGATTTGGGACATTGGTGGTGGGAATGTTGCACCGGTGAAGGGGGGTGTTCTTCACATGGCTGAAACCCAACTACAATCATATTTGTAACCAAGGTGCTTAAATAAAGATATTAATATAAGAATTATAATGTTATACCCATCACTGGTATGTCAATCTTAATGCTAAAACGTTAGATATTCTGAAGTAAATAAATCTCCTGTAATTCATGTTATATTTCAATGAATTGTATTTTCAATTCATTATCAAATTTATATCAAAGTTTTCCAAACTATATGTCCTACCACCCCCTTTTCAGAAGCCCTCAGCATCCTCCTTGAAATCTACCTTAATGTGAATGAAGAAAGGTCAGAAAGATTTTGTTTGGCAATGGGGCTATTTGTCTTTCATGCAGCTGATCTGGGTTCTGACCAAGCACAGAGATAGGAATAAGCCCTAATCACTGTTAGGTGTGGCCCAAAGAGATAAAGAGAACAGAAAATAACCCCCACTGGGGGCCATATCAACCATTTTGGGAAGCACTGATCTTAATGTTGATATGTTGTGTGGGATTTTATCTATGGTATTAGGGTCTCTGGGTTCACTGAGAGTAAACCCTAACAGGTTTTTATATTTTTACTAGATTCTCTAAAGATAGAGAACACATGGTAATATAAAGTACTTGGCCTATCTGTAGAAAAAGTCCATTAAAACCACTCTCCTTATATCCAGACCTATATATCCAACAATCTCTCAATCTTCTCCACATGTTCAGTCTATTGAAGTAAATATGTAAAAACATAAACCTTAGTTATGTTAAACATAAAGAAACCTACGTTAAAATAGGTTTTAAACATCAGCTTCAGCAGATTTCATATCAAGTGCTGAAACTCAGTGCTCAAGCATGAGACAACATCCAAGTAATTTAAAATTGTAATGAATCATAAACCAATGACAAATAAGAATCCCCAAGTCCTTACTTAAAATAAGTTAAACACAGTGGAGAAAGGCTGCTTCACACCATCAGTACAACTGCAGCTGAAGACTAAACCATCAGCCCTGCACTGCTCAGCTCTGGGAGTGGTTCCTGAATACCACTAGGGGGTGGCTACAAAACTGGGATATATCAAAGGCACAATTGGGGTCGGAAAGTCATTTGTGACCACATAGTAAAGATAGGATTCCACAAGAATCATTAATGGATGATAAAGCATGGGGGGAGTATAATGAAGAGCATATGTTTGTTTTCATATCATGGAATATCTCTTTTTAGAGTTTTATAAGTTGTAAAGGGGAAATAGAAACTATCCCATAGAAAATGAGACAATACCTTAGTGAGGTGTTCAAAGTCAACATGCTCCTTGAAAGAGAGATAACATTGTAATTATATGTTTTATAACCTAAGGAAAATACAATATTACTTATGTAATATTATCACCTGAGATTTAAAGTATGAATCTAATCAGGACAAAATAATAGACAGTCCCAAATGGAAAATCTTCTATTGTAACTAGGAGACTGTATTGTCAAGAAGAAGAAGAAGAAGAAGAAGAAGAAGAAGAAGAAGAAGAAGAAGAAGAAGAAGAAGAAGAAGAAGAAGAAGAAGAAGAAGAAGAAGAAGAAGAAGAAGAAGAAGAAGGAGAAGAAGGAGGAG